>CAWUFW010012777.1:0-54700 GCA_963921515.1 Calotriton arnoldi | reverse complement strand
GTTCATGTGGCTAGCGACTATGAACATGACATACTCTCACAGTTCATGTGGCTAGCGACTATGAACATGACATACACTCACAGTTCATGTCGTTCATGTGGCTAGCGACTATGAACATGACATACTCTCACAGTTCATGTGGCTAGCGACTATGAACATGACATACTCTCACAGTTCATGTGGCTAGCGACTATGAACATGACATACTCTCACAGTTCATGTGGCTAGCGACTATGAACATGACATACTCTCACAGTTCATGTCGTTCATGTGGCTAGCGACTATGAACATGACATACTCTCACAGTTCATGTGGCTAGCGACTATGAACATGACATACACTCACAGTTCATGTGGCTAGCGACTATGAACATGACATACTCTCACAGTTCATGTGGCTAGCGACTATGAACATGACATACACTCACAGTTCATGTCGTTCATGTGGCTAGCGACTATGAACATGACATACTCTCACAGTTCATGTGGCTAGCGACTATGAACATGACATACTCTCACAGTTCATGTGGCTAGCGACTATGAACATGACATACACTCACAGTTCATGTCGTTCATGTGGCTAGCGACTATGAACATGACATACTCTCACAGTTCATGTGGGTAGCGACTATGAACATGACATACACTCACAGTTCATGTGGCTAGCGACTATGAACATGACATACTCTCACAGTTCATGTGGCTAGCGACTATGAACATGACATACCCTCACAGTTCATGTGGCTAGCGACTATGAACATGACATACTTTCACAGTTCATGTCGTTCATGTGGCTAGCGACTATGAACATGACATACTCTCACAGTTCATGTGGCTAGCGACTATGAACATGACATACACTCACAGTTCATGTCGTTCATGTGGCTAGCGACTATGAACATGACATACTCTCACAGTTCATGTGGCTAGCGACTATGAACATGACATACTCTCACAGTTCATGTGGCTAGCGACTATGAACATGACATACTCTCACAGTTCATGTGACTAGCGACTATGAACATGACATACACTCACAGTTCATGTCGTTCATGTGGCTAGCGACTATGAACATGACATACTCTCACAGTTCAAGTGGCTAGCAACTATGAACATGACATACACTCACAGTTCATGTTGTTCATGTGGCTAGCGACTATGAACATGACATACTCTCACAGTTCATGTGGCTAGCGACTATAAACATGACATACTCTCACAGTTCTTGTGGCTAGCAACTATGAACATGCCACTCTCACAGTTCATGTGGCTAGCGACTATGAACATGACATACACTCACAGTTCATGTCGTTCATGTGGCTAGCGACTATGAACATGACATACACTCACAGTTCATGTCGTTCATGTGGCTAGCGACTATGAACATGACATACTCTCACAGTTTATGTGGCTAGGGACTATGAACATGACATACAGTTCATGTGGCTTGCGACTATGAACATGACATACTCTCACAGTTCATGTGGCTAGCGATTATGAACATGACATACTCTCACCGTTCATGTGGCTAGCGACTATAAACATGACATACTCTCACAGTTCATGTGGCTAGCGACTATGAACATGCCATACTCTCACAGTTTATGTCATTAGCGACTATTAACATTCAAGTCACTAGCGACTTTGAACATTACATACACTCACAGTTCATGTGGCTAGCGACTATAAACATGACATACTCTCACAGTTCATGTGGCTAGCGACTATGAACATGACATACACTCACAGTTCATGTGGCTAGCGACTATGAACATGACATACACTCACAGTACATGTGGGTAGGGACTATGAACATGACATACTCTCACAGTTCATGTGGGTAGCGACTATGAACATGACATACTCTCACAGCTCATGTGGGTAGCGACTATGAAACTGACATACTCTCACAGTTCATGTGGCTAGCGACTATGAATATGACATACACTCACAGTTCATGTGGCTAGCGACTATGAACATGACATACACTCACAGTTCATGTGGCTAGCGACTACGAACATGACATACTCTCACAGTTCATGTGGGTAGCGACTATGAACATGACATACTCTCACAGCTCATGTGGCTAGCGACTATGAACATGACATACTCTCACAGTTCATGTGGCTAGCGACTATGAACATGACATACCCTCACAGTTCATGTGGCTAGCGACTATGAACATGACATACTTTCACAGTTCATGTCGTTCATGTGGCTAGCGACTATGAACATGACATACTCTCACAGTTCATGTGGCTAGCGACTATGAACATGACATACACTCACAGTTCATGTCGTTCATGTGGCTAGCGACTATGAACATGACATACTCTCACAGTTCATGTGGCTAGCGACTATGAACATGACATACTCTCACAGTTCATGTGGCTAGCGACTATGAACATGACATACTCTCACAGTTCATGTGACTAGCGACTATGAACATGACATACACTCACAGTTCATGTCGTTCATGTGGCTAGCGACTATGAATATGACATACTCTCACAGTTCAAGTGGCTAGCAACTATGAACATGACATACACTCACAGTTCATGTTGTTCATGTGGCTAGCGACTATGAACATGACATACTCTCACAGTTCATGTGGCTAGCGACTATAAACATGACATACTCTCACAGTTCTTGTGGCTAGCAACTATGAACATGCCACTCTCACAGTTCATGTGGCTAGCGACTATGAACATGACATACACTCACAGTTCATGTGGCTAGCGACTATGAACATGACATACTCTCACAGTTCATGTGGCTAGCGACTATGAACATGACATACACTCACAGTTCATGTGGCTAGCGATTATGAACATGACATACTCTCACCGTTCATGTGGCTAGCGACTATAAACATGACATACTCTCACAGTTCATGTGGCTAGCGACTATGAACATGCCATACTCTCACAGTTTATGTCATTAGCGACTATTAACATTCATGTCACTAGCGACTATGAACATTACATACACTCACAGTTCATTTGGCTAGCGACTATAAACATGACATACTCTCACAGTTCATGTGGCTAGCGACTATGAACATGACATACACTCACAGTTCATGTGGCTAGCGACTATGAACATGACATACACTCACAGTTCATGTGGGTAGGGACTATGAACATGACATACTCTCACAGTTCATGTGGGTAGCGACTATGAACATGACATACTCTCACAGCTCATGTGGGTAGCGACTATGAAACTGACATACTCTCACAGTTCATGTGGCTAGCGACTATGAATATGACATACACTCACAGTTCATGTGGCTAGCGACTATGAACATGACATACACTCACAGTTCATGTGGCTAGCGACTACGAACATGACATACTCTCACAGTTCATGTGGGTAGCGACTATGAACATGACATACTCTCACAGCTCATGTGGCTAGCGACTATGAACATGACATACTCTCACAGTTCATGAGTCTAGCGACTATGAACCTGACATACACTCACAGTTCATGTGGATAGCGACTATGAACATGACATACACTCACAGTTCATGTGGATAGCGACTATGAACTTGACATACTCTCACAGTTCATGTGGCTAGCGACTATGAACATGACATACACTAACAGTTCATGTGGCTAGCGATTATGAGCATGACATACTCTCACAGTTCATGTGGGTAGCGACTATGAACATGACATACACTCACAGTTCATGTGGCTAGCGACTATGAACATGACATACACTCACAGTTCATGTCGTTCATGTGGCTAGCGACTATGATCATGACATACTCTCACAGTTCATGTGACTAGCGACTATAAACATGACATACTCTCACAGTTCATGTGGCTAGCGACTATAAACATGACATACTCTCACAGTTCATGTGGCTAGCGACTATGAACATGACATACTCTCACAGTTCATGTGGCTAGCGACTATGAACATGACATACTCTCACAGTTCATGTGGCTAGCGACTATGAACATGACATACTCTCACAGTTCAAGTGGCTAGCGACTATGAACATGACATACACTCACAGTTCATGTTGTTCATGTGGCTAGCAACTATGAACATGACATACTCTCACAGTTCATGTGGGTAGCGACTATGAACATGACAAACACTCACAGTTCATGTCGTTCATGTGGCTAGCGACTATGAACATGACATACTCTCACAGTTCATGTGGCTAGCGACTATGAACATGACATACTCTCACAGTTCATGTGGCTAGCGACTATGAACATGACATACTCTCACAGTTCATGTGGCTAGCGACTATGAACATGACATACACTCACAGTTCATGTCGTTCATGTGGCTAGCGACTATGAACATGACATACTCTCACAGTTCATGTGGGTAGCGACTATGAACATGACATACTCTCACAGTTCATGTGGCTAGCGACTATGAACATGACATACACTCACAGTTCATGTCGTTCATGTGGCTAGCGACTATGAACATGACATACTCTCACAGTTCATGTGGCTAGCGACTATGGACATGACATACACTCACAGTTCATGTGGCTAGCGACTATGAACATGACATACCCTCACAGTTCCTGTGGCTAGCGACTATGAACATGACATACTTTCACAGTTCATGTCGTTCCTGTGGCTAGCGACTATGAACATGACATACTCTCACAGTTCATGTGGCTAGCGACTATGAACATGACATACACTCACAGTTCATGTCGTTCATGTGGCTAGCGACTATAAACATGACATACTCTCACAGTTCATGTGGCTAGCGACTATGGACATGACATACTCTCACGGTTCATGTGGCTAGCGACTATGAACATGACATACCCTCACAGTTCCTGTGGCTAGCGACTATGAACATGACATACTTTCACAGTTCATGTCGTTCCTGTGGCTAGCGACTATGAACATGACATACTCTCACAGTTCATGTGGCTAGCGACTATGAACATGACATACACTCACAGTTCATGTCGTTCATGTGGCTAGCGACTATGAACATGACATACTCTCACAGTTCATGTGGCTAGCGTCTATGAACATGACAAACTCTCACAGTTCATGTGGCTAGCGACTATGAACATGACATACTCTCACAGTTCATGTGACTAGCGACTATGAACATGACATACACTCACAGTTCATGTTGTTGATGTGGCTAGCGACTATGAACATGACATACTCTCACAGTTCAAGTGGCTAGCGACTATGAACATGACATACACTCACAGTTCATGTTGTTCATGTGGCTAGCGACTATGAACATGACATACTCTCACAGTTCATGTGGCTAGCGACTATAAACATGACATACTCTCACAGTTCATGTGGCTAGCAACTATGAACATGCCACTCTCACAGTTCATGTTGGCTAGCGACTATGAACATGACATACACTCACAGTTCATGTCGTTCATGTGGCTAGCGACTATGAACATGACATACTCTCACAGTTCATGTGGCTAGCGACTATGAACATTACATACACTCACAGTTCATGTCGTTCATGTGGCTAGCGACTATGAACATGACATACTCTCACAGTTTATGTGGCTAGGGACTATGAACATGACATACTCTCACAGTTCATGTGGCTTGCGACTATGAACATGACATACTCTCACAGTTCATGTCACTAGCGACTATGAACATGACATACACTCACAGTTCATGTGGCTAGCAACTATGAACATGACATACTCTCAAAGTTCATGTGGCTAGCAACTATGAACATGACATACTCTCAAAGTTCATGTGGCTAGCGACTATGAACATGACATACACTCACAGTTCATGTGGCTAGCGATTATGAACATGACATACTCTCACCGTTCATGTGGCTAGCGACTATACACATGACATACTCTCACAGTTCATGTGGCTAGCGACTATGAACATGCCATACTCTCACAGTTTATGTCATTAGCGACTATTAACATTCATGTCACTAGCGACTATGAACATTACATACACTCACAGTTCATGTGGCTAGCGACTATAAACATGACATACTCTCACAGTTCATGTGGCTAGCGACTATGAACATGACATACACTCACAGTTCATGTGGCTAGCGACTATGAACATGACATACACTCACAGTTCATGTGGCTAGCGACTATGAACATGACATACTCTCACAGTTCATGTGGGTAGCGACTATGAACATGACATACTCTCACAGCTCATGTGGGTAGCGACTATGAAACTGACATACTCTCACAGTTCATGTGGCTAGCGACTATGAATATGACATACACTCACAGTTCATGTGGCTAGCGACTATGAACATGACATACACTCACAGTTCATGTGGCTAGCGACTACGAACATGACATACTCTCACAGTTCATGTGGGTAGCGACTATGAACATGACATACTCTCACAGCTCATGTGGCTAGCGACTATGAACATGACATACTCTCACAGTTCATGTGGCTAGCGACTATGAACCTGACATACACTCACAGTTCATGTGGATAGCGACTATGAACATGACATACACTCACAGTTCATGTGGATAGCGACTATGAACTTGACATACTCTCACAGTTCATGTGGCTAGCGACTATGAACATGACATACACTCACAGTTCATGTGGCTAGCGACTATGAGCATGACATACTCTCACAGTTCATGTGGGTAGCGACTATGAACATGACATACACTCACAGTTCATGTGGCTAGCGTCTATGGACATGACATACACTCACAGTTCATGTGGCTAGCAACTATGAACATGACATATTCTCACAGCTCATGTGGCTAGAGACTATGAACATGACATACTCTCACAGTTCATGTGGCTAGCGACTATGAACATGACATACTCTCACAGTTCATGTGGCTAGCGTCTATGAACATGACATACTCTCACAGGTCATGTGGCTAGCGACTATGAACATGACATACTCTCACAGTTCATGTGGCTAGCGACTATGAACATGCCATACTCTCACAGTTTATGTCACTAGCGACTATGAACATTCATGTCACTAGCGACTATGAACATGACATACTCTCACAGTTCATGTGGCTAGCGACTATGAACATGACATACACTCACAGTTCATGTCGTTCATGTGGCTAGCGACTTTGAACATGACATACACTCACAGTTCATGTGGCTAGCGACTATGAACATGACATACTCTCACAGTTCATGTGGCTAGTGACTATGAACATGACATAGTCTCACAGTTCATGTGGCTAGCGACTATGAACATGACATACTCTCACAGTTCATGTGGCTAGCGACTATGAACATGACATGCTCTCACAGTTCATGTGGCTAGCGACTATGAGCATGACATACTCTCACAGTTCATGTGGGTAGCGACTATGAACATGACATACACTCACAGTTCATGTGGCTAGCGACTATGGACATGACATACACTCACAGTTCATGTGGCTAGCGACTATGAACATGCCATACTCTCACAGTTTATGTCATTAGCGACTATTAACATTCATGTCACTAGCGACTATGAACATTACATACACTCACAGTTCATGTGGCTTGCGACTATAAACATGACATACTCTCACAGTTCATGTGGCTAGCGACTATGAACATGACATACACTCACAGTTCATGTGGCTAGCGACTATGAACATGACATACTCTCACAGTTCATGAGTCTAGCGACTATGAACCTGACATACACTCACAGTTCATGTGGATAGCGACTATGAACATGACATACACTCACAGTTCATGTGGATAGCGACTATGAACTTGACATACTCTCACAGTTCATGTGGCTAGCGACTATGAACATGACATACACTAACAGTTCATGTGGCTAGCGATTATGAGCATGACATACTCTCACAGTTCATGTGGGTAGCGACTATGAACATGACATACACTCACAGTTCATGTGGCTAGCGACTATGAACATGACATACACTGACAGTTCATGTCGTTCATGTGGCTAGCGACTATGATCATGACATACTCTCACAGTTCATGTGACTAGCGACTATAAACATGACATACTCTCACAGTTCATGTGGCTAGCGACTATAAACATGACATACTCTCACAGTTCATGTGGCTAGCGACTATGAACATGACATACTCTCACAGTTCATGTGGCTAGCGACTATGAACATGACATACTCTCACAGTTCATGTGGCTAGCGACTATGAACATGACATACTCTCACAGTTCAAGTGGCTAGCGACTATGAACATGACATACACTCACAGTTCATGTTGTTCATGTGGCTAGCAACTATGAACATGACATACTCTCACAGTTCATGTGGGTAGCGACTATGAACATGACAAACACTCACAGTTCATGTCGTTCATGTGGCTAGCGACTATGAACATGACATACTCTCACAGTTCATGTGGCTAGCGACTATGAACATGACATACTCTCACAGTTCATGTGGCTAGCGACTATGAACATGACATACTCTCACAGTTCATGTGGCTAGCGACTATGAACATGACATACACTCACAGTTCATGTCGTTCATGTGGCTAGCGACTATGAACATGACATACTCTCACAGTTCATGTGGGTAGCGACTATGAACATGACATACTCTCACAGTTCATGTGGCTAGCGACTATGAACATGACATACACTCACAGTTCATGTCGTTCATGTGGCTAGCGACTATGAACATGACATACTCTCACAGTTCATGTGGCTAGCGACTATGGACATGACATACACTCACAGTTCATGTGGCTAGCGACTATGAACATGACATACTCTCACGGTTCATGTGGCTAGCGACTATGAACATGACATACCCTCACAGTTCCTGTGGCTAGCGACTATGAACATGACATACTTTCACAGTTCATGTCGTTCCTGTGGCTAGCGACTATGAACATGACATACTCTCACAGTTCATGTGGCTAGCGACTATGAACATGACATACACTCACAGTTCATGTCGTTCATGTGGCTAGCGACTATGAACATGACATACTCTCACAGTTCATGTGGCTAGCGTCTATGAACATGACAAACTCTCACAGTTCATGTGGCTAGCGACTATGAACATGACATACTCTCACAGTTCATGTGACTAGCGACTATGAACATGACATACACTCACAGTTCATGTCGTTCATGTGGCTAGCGACTATGAACATGACATACTCTCACAGTTCAAGTGGCTAGCGACTATGAACATGACATACACTCACAGTTCATGTTGTTCATGTGGCTAGCGACTATGAACATGACATACTCTCACAGTTCATGTGGCTAGCGACTATAAACATGACATACTCTCACAGTTCATGTGGCTAGCAACTATGAACATGCCACTCTCACAGTTCATGTTGGTAGCGACTATGAACATGACATACACTCACAGTTCATGTCGTTCATGTGGCTAGCGACTATGAACATGACATACTCTCACAGTTCATGTGGCTAGCGACTATGAACATTACATACACTCACAGTTCATGTCGTTCATGTGGCTAGCGACTATGAACATGACATACTCTCACAGTTTATGTGGCTAGGGACTATGAACATGACATACTCTCACAGTTCATGTGGCTTGCGACTATGAACATGACATACTCTCACAGTTCATGTCACTAGCGACTATGAACATGACATACACTCACAGTTCATGTGGCTAGCAACTATGAACATGACATACTCTCAAAGTTCATGTGGCTAGCAACTATGAACATGACATACTCTCAAAGTTCATGTGGCTAGCGACTATGAACATGACATACACTCACAGTTCATGTGGCTAGCGATTATGAACATGACATACTCTCACCGTTCATGTGGCTAGCGACTATAAACATGACATACTCTCACAGTTTATGTGGCTAGCGACTATGAACATGCCATACTCTCACAGTTTATGTCATTAGCGACTATTAACATTCATGTCACTAGCGACTATGAACATTACATACACTCACAGTTCATGTGGCTAGCGACTATAAACATGACATACTCTCACAGTTCATGTGGCTAGCGACTATGAACATGACATACACTCACAGTTCATGTGGCTAGCGACTATGAACATGACATACACTCACAGTTCATGTGGCTAGCGACTATGAACATGACATACTCTCACAGTTCATGTGGGTAGCGACTATGAACATGACATACACTCACAGTTCATGTGGCTAGCCACTATGAACATGACATACACTCACAGTTCATGTGGCTAGCGACTACGAACATGACATACTCTCACAGTTCATGTGGGTAGCGACTATGAACATGACATACTCTCACAGCTCATGTGGCTAGCGACTATGAACATGACATACTCTCACAGTTCATGTGGCTAGCGACTATGAACCTGACATACACTCACAGTTCATGTGGATAGCGACTATGAACATGACATACACTCACAGTTCATGTGGATAGCGACTATGAACTTGACATACTCTCACAGTTCATGTGGCTAGCGACTATGAACATGACATACACTCACAGTTCATGTGGCTAGCGACTATGAGCATGACATACTCTCACAGTTCATGTGGGTAGCGACTATGAACATGACATACACTCACAGTTCATGTGGCTAGCGACTATGAACATGACATACTCTCACAGCTCATGTGGCTAGCAGACTATGAACATGACATACTCTCACAGTTCATGTGGCTAGCGACTATGAACATGACATACTCTCACAGTTCATGTGGCTAGCGACTATGAACATGACATACTCTCACAGGTCATGTGGCTAGCGACTATGAACATGACATACTCTCACAGTTCATGTGGCTAGCGACTATGAACATGACATACTCTCACAGTTCATGTGGCTAGCGACTATGAACATGCCATACTCTCACAGTTTATGTCACTAGCGACTATGAACATTCATGTCACTAGCGACTATGAACATGACATACTCTCACAGTTCATGTGGCTAGCGACTATGAACATGACATACACTCACAGTTCATGTCGTTCATGTGGCTAGCGACTTTGAACATGACATACACTCACAGTTCATGTGGCTAGCGACTATGAACATGACATACTCTCACAGTTCATGTGGCTAGTGACTATGAACATGACATAGTCTCACAGTTCATGTGGCTAGCGACTATGAACATGACATACTCTCACAGTTCATGTGGCTAGCGACTATGAACATGACATGCTCTCACAGTTCATGTGGCTAGCGACTATGAGCATGACATACTCTCACAGTTCATGTGGGTAGCGACTATGAACATGACATACACTCACAGTTCATGTGGCTAGCGACTATGGACATGACATACACTCACAGTTCATGTGGCTAGCGACTATGAACATGCCATACTCTCACAGTTTATGTCATTAGCGACTATTAACATTCATGTCACTAGCGACTATGAACATTACATACACTCACAGTTCATGTGGCTTGCGACTATAAACATGACATACTCTCACAGTTCATGTGGCTAGCGACTATGAACATGACATACACTCACAGTTCATGTGGCTAGCGACTATGAACATGACATACACTCACAGTTCATGTGGCTAGCGACTATGAACATGACATACTCTCACAGTTCATGTGGCTAGCGACTATGAACATGACATACTCTCACAGTTCATGTGGCTAGCGACTATGAACATGACATACTCTCACAGTTCATGTGGCTAGCGACTATGAACATGACATACTCTCACAGTTCATGTCACTAGCGACTATGAACATGACATACACTCACAGTTCATGTGGCTAGCGACTATGAACATGACATACTCTCACAGTTCATGTGGCTAGCGACTATGAACATGACATACACTCACAGTTCATGTGGCTAGCGACTACGAACATGACATACTCTCACAGTTCATGTGGGTAGCGACTATGAACATGACATACTCTCACAGCTCATGTGGCTAGCGACTATGAACATGACATACTCTCACAGTTCATGTGGCTAGCGACTATGAACATGACATACCCTCACAGTTCATGTGGCTAGCGACTATGAACATGACATACTTTCACAGTTCATGTCGTTCATGTGGCTAGCGACTATGAACATGACATACTCTCACAGCTCATGTGGCTAGCGACTATGAACATGACATACACTCACAGTTCATGTCGTTCATGTGGCTAGCGACTATGAACATGACATACTCTCACAGTTCATGTGGCTAGCGACTATGAACATGACATACTCTCACAGTTCATGTGGCTAGCGACTATGAACATGACATACTCTCACAGTTCATGTGACTAGCGACTATGAACATGACATACACTCACAGTTCATGTCGTTCATGTGGCTAGCGACTATGAATATGACATACTCTCACAGTTCAAGTGGCTAGCAACTATGAACATGACATACACTCACAGTTCATGTTGTTCATGTGGCTAGCGACTATGAACATGACATACTCTCACAGTTCATGTGGCTAGCGACTATAAACATGACATACTCTCACAGTTCTTGTGGCTAGCAACTATGAACATGCCACTCTCACAGTTCATGTGGCTAGCGACTATGAACATGACATACTCTCACAGTTCATGTGGCTAGCGACTATGAACATGACATACTCTCACAGTTCATGTGGGTAGCGACTATGAACATGACAAACCCTCACAGTTCATGTCGTTCATGTGGCTAGCAACTATGAACATGACATACTCTCACAGTTCATGTGGCTAGCGACTATGAACATGACATACTCTCACAGTTCATGTGGCTAGCGACTATGAACATGACATACACTCACAGTTCATGTCGTTCATGTGGCTAGCGACTATGAACATGACATACTCTCACAGTTCATGTGGGTAGCGACTATGAACATGACATACACTCACAGTTCATGTGGCTAGCGACTATGAACATGACATACTCTCACAGTTCATGTGGCTAGCGACTATGGACATGACATACACTCACAGTTCATGGGGCTAGCGACTATGAACATGACATACTCTCACAGTTCATGTGGCTAGCGACTATGAACATGACATACCCTCACAGTTCATGTGGCTAGCGACTATGAACATGACATACTTTCACAGTTCATGTCGTTCATGTGGCTAGCGACTATGAACATGACATACTCTCACAGTTCATGTGGCTAGCGACTATGAACATGACATACACTCACAGTTCATGTCGTTCATGTGGCTAGCGACTATGAACATGACATACTCTCACAGTTCATGTGGCTAGCGACTATGAACATGACATACTCTCACAGTTTATGTGGCTAGCGACTATGAACATGACATACTCTCACAGTTCATGTGACTAGCGACTATGAACATGACATACACTCACAGTTCATGTTGTTCATGTGGCTAGCGACTATGACCATGACATACTCTCACAGTTCAAGTGGCTAGCAACTATAAACATGACATACACTCACAGTTCATGTTGTTCATGTGGCTAGCGACTATGAACATGACATACTCTCACAGTTCATGTGGCTAGCGACTATAAACATGACATACTCTCACAGTTCTTGTGGCTAGCAACTATGAACATGCCACTCTCACAGTTCATGTGGCTAGCGACTATGAACATGACATACACTCACAGTTCATGTGGGTAGCGACTATGAACATGACAAACACTCACAGTTCATGTCGTTCATGTGGCTAGCGACTATGAACATGACATACTCTCACAGTTCATGTGGCTAGCGACTATGAACATGACATACTCTCACAGTTCATGTGGCTAGCGACTATGAACATGACATACACTCACAGTTCATGTCGTTCATGTGGCTAGCGACTATGAACATGACATACTCTCACAGTTCATGTGGGTAGCGACTATGAACATGACATACACTCACAGTTCATGTGGCTAGCGACTATGAACATGACATACTCGCACAGTTCATGTGGCTAGCGACTATGAACATGACATACCCTCACAGTTCATGTGGCTAGCGACTATGAACATGACATACTTTCACAGTTCATGTCGTTCATGTGGCTAGCGACTATGAACATGACATACTCTCACAGTTCCTGTGGCTAGCGACTATGAACATGACATACACTCACAGTTCATGTCGTTCATGTGGCTAGCGACTATGAACATGACATACTCTCACAGTTCATGTGGCTAGCGACTATGAACATGACATACTCTCACAGTTCATGTGGCTAGCGACTATGAACATGACATACTCTCACAGTTCATGTGTCTAGCGACTATGAACATGACATACACTCACAGTTCATGTCGTTCATGTGGCTAGCGACTATGAACATGACATACTCTCACAGTTCAAGTGGCTAGCAACTATGAACATGACATACACTCACAGTTCATGTTGTTCATGTGGCTAGCGACTATGAACATGACATACTCTCACAGTTCATGTGGCTAGCGACTATAAACATGACATACTCTCACAGTTCTTGTGGCTAGCAACTATGAACATGCCACTCTCACAGTTCATGTGGCTAGCGACTATGAACATGACATACACTCACAGTTCATGTCGTTCATGTGGCTAGCGACTATGAACATGACATACACTCACAGTTCATGTCGTTCATGTGGCTAGCGACTATGAACATGACATACTCTCACAGTTTATGTGGCTAGGGACTATGAACATGACATACTCTCACAGTTCATGTGGCTTGCGACTATGAACATGACATACTCTCACAGTTCATGTGGCTAGCGATTATGAACATGACATACTCTCACCGTTCATGTGGCTAGCGACTATAAACATGACATACTCTCACAGTTCATGTGGCTAGCGACTATGAACATGCCATACTCTCACAGTTTATGTCATTAGCGACTATTAACATTCATGTCACTAGCGACTATGAACATTACATACACTCACAGTTCATGTGGCTAGCGACTATAAACATGACATACTCTCACAGTTCATGTGGCTAGCGACTATGAACATGACATACACTCACAGTTCATGTGGCTAGCGACTATGAACATGACATACACTCACAGTTCATGTGGGTAGGGACTATGAACATGACATACTCTCACAGTTCATGTGGGTAGCGACTATGAACATGACATACTCTCACAGCTCATGTGGGTAGCGACTATGAAACTGACATACTCTCACAGTTCATGTGGCTAGCGACTATGAATATGACATACACTCACAGTTCATGTGGCTAGCGACTATGAACATGACATACACTCACAGTTCATGTGGCTAGCGACTACGAACATGACATACTCTCACAGTTCATGTGGGTAGCGACTATGAACATGACATACTCTCACAGCTCATGTGGCTAGCGACTATGAACATGACATACTCTCACAGTTCATGTGGCTAGCGACTATGAACATGACATACCCTCACAGTTCATGTGGCTAGCGACTATGAACATGACATACTTTCACAGTTCATGTCGTTCATGTGGCTAGCGACTATGAACATGACATACTCTCACAGTTCATGTGGCTAGCGACTATGAAAATGACATACACTCACAGTTCATGTCGTTCATGTGGCTAGCGACTATGAACATGACATACTCTCACAGGTCATGTGGCTAGCGACTATGAACATGACATACTCTCACAGTTCATGTGGCTAGCGACTATGAACATGACATACTCTCACAGTTCATGTGACTAGCGACTATGAACATGACATACACTCACAGTTCATGTCGTTCATGTGGCTAGCGACTATGAATATGACATACTCTCACAGTTCAAGTGGCTAGCAACTAAGAACATGACATACACTCACAGTTCATGTTGTTCATGTGGCTAGCGACTATGAACATGACATACTCTCACAGTTCATGTGGCTAGCGACTATAAACATGACATACTCTCACAGTTCTTGTGGCTAGCAACTATGAACATGCCACTCTCACAGTTCATGTGGCTAGCGACTATGAACATGACATACTCTCACAGTTCATGTGGCTAGCGGCTATGAACATGACATACTCTCACAGTTCATGTGGGTAGCGACTATGAACATGACAAACCCTCACAGTTCATGTCGTTCATGTGGCTAGCAACTATGAACATGACATACTCTCACAGTTCATGTGGCTAGCGACTATGAACATGACATACTCTCACAGTTCATGTGGCTAGCGACTATGAACATGACATACACTCACAGTTCATGTCGTTCATGTGGCTAGCGACTATGAACATGACATACTCTCACAGTTCATGTGGGTAGCGACTATGAACATGACATACTCTCACAGTTCATGTGGCTAGCGACTATGAACATGACATACACTCACAGTTCATGTGGCTAGCGACTATGAACATGACATACTCTCACAGTTCATGTGGCTAGCGACTATGGACATGACATACACTCACAGTTCATGTGGCTAGCGACTATGAACATGACATACTCTCACAGTTCATGTGGCTAGCGACTATGAACATGACATACCCTCACAGTTCATGTGGCTAGCGACTATGAACATGACATACTTTCACAGTTCATGTCGTTCATGTGGCTAGCGACTATGAACATGACATACTCTCACAGTTCATGTGGCTAGCGACTATGAACATGACATACACTCACAGTTCATGTCGTTCATGTGGCTAGCGACTATGAACATGACATACTCTCACAGTTCATGTGGCTAGCGACTATGAACATGACATACTCTCACAGTTCATGTGGCTAGCGACTATGAACATGACATACTCTCACAGTTCATGTGACTAGCGACTATGAACATGACATACACTCACAGTTCATGTTGTTCATGTGGCTAGCGACTATGACCATGACATACTCTCACAGTTCAAGTGGCTAGCAACTATGAACATGACATACACTCACAGTTCATGTTGTTCATGTGGCTAGCGACTATGAACATGACATACTCTCACAGTTCATGTGGCTAGCGACTATAAACATGACATACTCTCACAGTTCTTGTGGCTAGCAACTATGAACATGCCACTCTCACAGTTCATGTGGCTAGCGACTATGAACATGACATACACTCACAGTTCATGTGGGTAGCGACTATGAACATGACAAACACTCACAGTTCATGTCGTTCATGTGGCTAGCGACTATGAACATGACATACTCTCACAGTTCATGTGGCTAGCGACTATGAACATGACATACTCTCACAGTTCATGTGGCTAGCGACTATGAACATGACATACACTCACAGTTCATGTCGTTCATGTGGCTAGCGACTATGAACATGACATACTCTCACAGTTCATGTGGGTAGCGACTATGAACATGACATACACTCACAGTTCATGTGGCTAGCGACTATGAACATGACATACTCTCACAGTTCATGTGGCTAGCGACTATGAACATGACATACCCTCACAGTTCATGTGGCTAGCGACTATGAACATGACATACTTTCACAGTTCATGTCGTTCATGTGGCTAGCGACTATGAACATGCCATACTCTCACAGTTCATGTGGCTAGCGACTATGAACATGACATACACTCACAGTTCATGTCGTTCATGTGGCTAGCGACTATGAACATGACATACTCTCACAGTTCATGTGGCTAGCGACTATGAACATGACATACTCTCACAGTTCATGTGGCTAGCGACTATGAACATGACATACTCTCACAGTTCATGTGACTAGCGACTATGAACATGACATACACTCACAGTTCATGTCGTTCATGTGGCTAGCGACTATGAACATGACATACTCTCACAGTTCAAGTGGCTAGCAACTATGAACATGACATACACTCACAGTTCATGTTGTTCATGTGGCTAGCGACTATGAACATGACATACTCTCACAGTTCATGTGGCTAGCGACTATAAACATGACATACTCTCACAGTTCTTGTGGCTAGCAACTATGAACATGCCACTCTCACAGTTCATGTGGCTAGCGACTATGAACATGACATACACTCACAGTTCATGTCGTTCATGTGGCTAGCGACTATGAACATGACATACACTCACAGTTCATGTCGTTCATGTGGCTAGCGACTATGAACATGACATACTCTCACAGTTTATGTGGCTAGGGACTATGAACATGACATACTCTCACAGTTCATGTGGTTTGCGACTATGAACATGACATACTCTCACAGTTCATGTGGCTAGCGATTATGAACATGACATACTCTCACCGTTCATGTGGCTAGCGACTATAAACATGGCATACTCTCACAGTTCATGTGGCTAGCGACTATGAACATGCCATACTCTCACAGTTTATGTCATTAGCGACTATTAACATTCATGTCACTAGCGACTATGAACATTACATACACTCACAGTTCATGTGGCTAGCGACTATAAACATGACATACTCTCACAGTTCATGTGGCTAGCGACTATGAACATGACATACACTCACAGTTCATGTGGCTAGCGACTATGAACATGACATACACTCACAGTTCATGTGGGTAGGGACTATGAACATGACATACTCTCACAGTTCATGTGGGTAGCGACTATGAACATGACATACTCTCACAGCTCATGTGGGTAGCGACTATGAAACTGACATACTCTCACAGTTCATGTGGCTAGCGACTATGAATATGACATACACTCACAGTTCATGTGGCTAGCAACTATGAACATGACATACACTCACAGTTCATGTGGCTAGCGACTACGAACATGACATACTCTCACAGTTCATGTGGGTAGCGACTATGAACATGACATACTCTCACAGCTCATGTGGCTAGCGACTATGAACATGACATACTCTCACAGTTCATGTGGCTAGCGACTATGAACATGACATACCCTCACAGTTCATGTGGCTAGCGACTATGAACATGACATACTTTCACAGTTCATGTCGTTCATGTGGCTAGCGACTATGAACATGACATACTCTCACAGTTCATGTGGCTAGCGACTATGAACATGACATACACTCACAGTTCATGTCGTTCATGTGGCTAGCGACTATGAACATGACATACTCTCACAGTTCATGTGGCTAGCGACTATGAACATGACATACTCTCACAGTTCATGTGGCTAGCGACTATGAACATGACATACTCTCACAGTTCATGTGACTAGCGACTATGAACATGACATACACTCACAGTTCATGTCGGTCATGTGGCTAGCGACTATGAATATGACATACTCTCACAGTTCAAGTGGCTAGCAACTATGAACATGACATACACTCACAGTTCATGTTGTTCATGTGGCTAGCGACTATGAACATGACATACTCTCACAGTTCATGTGGCTAGCGACTATAAACATGTCATACTCTCACAGTTCTTGTGGCTAGCAACTATGAACATGCCACTCTCACAGTTCATGTGGCTAGCGACTATGAACATGACATACACTCACAGTTCATGTCGTTCATGTGGCTAGCGACTATGAACATGACATACTCTCACAGTTCATGTGGCTAGCGACTATGAACATGACATACACTCACAGTTCATGTCGTTCATGTGGCTAGCGACTATGAACATGACATACTCTCACAGTTTATGTGGCTAGGGACTATGAACATGACATACTCTCACAGTTCATGTGGCTTGCGACTATGAACATGACATACTCTCACAGTTCATGTGGCTAGCGACTATGAACATGACATACACTCACAGTTCATGTCGTTCATGTGGCTAGCGACTATGAACATGACATACTCTCACAGTTCATGTGGGTAGCGACTATGAACATGACATACTCTCACAGTTCATGTGGCTAGCGACTATGAACATGACATACACTCACAGTTCATGTCGTTCATGTGGCTAGCGACTATGAACATGACATACTCTCACAGTTCATGTGACTAGCGACTATAAACATGACATACTCTCACAGTTCATGTGGCTAGCGACTATAAACATGACATACTCTCACAGTTCATGTGGCTAGCGACTATGAACATGACATACTCTCACAGTTCATGTGGCTAGCGACTATGAACATGACATACTCTCACAGTTCATGTGGCTAGCGACTATGAACATGACATACTCTCACAGTTCATGTGGGTAGCGACTATGAACATGACAAACCCTCACAGTTCATGTCGTTCATGTGGCTAGCAACTATGAACATGACATACTCTCACAGTTCATGTGGCTAGCGACTATGAACATGACATACTCTCACAGTTCATGTGGCTAGCGACTATGAACATGACATACACTCACAGTTCATGTCGTTCATGTGGCTAGCGACTATGAACATGACATACTCTCACAGTTCATATGGGTAGCGACTATGAACATGACATACTCTCACAGTTCATGTGGCTAGCGACTATGAACATGACATACACTCACAGTTCATGTGGCTAGCGACTATGAACATGACATACTCTCACAGTTCATGTGGCTAGCGACTATGGACAAGACATACACTCACAGTTCATGTGGCTAGCGACTATGAACATGACATACTCTCACAGTTCATGTGGCTAGCGACTATGAACATGACATACCCTCACAGTTCATGTGGCTAGCGACTATGAACATGACATACTTTCACAGTTCATGTCGTTCATGTGGCTAGCGACTATGAACATGACATACTCTCACAGTTCATGTGGCTAGCGACTATGAACATGACATACACTCACAGTTCATGTCGTTCATGTGGCTAGCGACTATGAACATGACATACTCTCACAGTTCATGTGGCTAGCGACTATGAACATGACATACTCTCACAGTTCATGTGGCTAGCGACTATGAACATGACATACTCTCACAGTTCATGTGACTAGCGACTATGAACATGACATACACTCACAGTTCATGTCGTTCATGTGGCTAGCGACTATGACCATGACATACTCTCACAGTTCAAGTGGCTAGCAACTATGAAAATGACATACACTCACAGTTCATGTTGTTCATGTGGCTAGCGACTATGAACATGACATACTCTCACAGTTCATGTGGCTAGCAACTATGAACATGCCACTCTCACAGTTCATGTGGCTAGCGACTATGAACATGACATACACTCACAGTTAATGTGGGTAGCGACTATGAACATGACAAACACTCACAGTTCATGTCGTTCATGTGGCTAGCGACTATGAACATGACATACTCTCACAGTTCATGTGGCTAGCGACTATGAACATGACATACTCTCACAGTTCATGTGGCTAGCGACTATGAACATGACATACACTCACAGTTCATGTCGTTCATGTGGCTAGCGACTATGAACATGACATACTCTCACAGTTCATGTGGGTAGCGACTATGAACATGACATACACTCACAGTTCATGTGGCTAGCGACTACGAACATGACATACTCTCACAGTTCATGTGGGTAGCGACTATGAACATGACATACTCTCACAGCTCATGTGGCTAGCGACTATGAACATGACATACTCTCACAGTTCATGTGGATAGCGACTATGAACATGACATACCCTCACAGTTCATGTGGCTAGCGACTATGAACATGACATACTTTCACAGTTCATGTCGTTCATGTGGCTAGCGACTATGAACATGACATACTCTCACAGTTCATTTGGCTAGCGACTATGAACATGACATACACTCACAGTTCATGTCGTTCATGTGGCTAGCGACTATGAACATGACATACTCTCACAGTTCATGTGGCTAGCGACTATGAACATGACATACTCTCACAGTTCATGTGGCTAGCGACTATGAACATGACATACTCTCACAGTTCATGTGACTAGCGACTATGAACATGACATACACTCACAGTTCATGTCGTTCATGTGGCTAGCGACTATGAATATGACATACTCTCACAGTTCAAGTGGCTAGCAACTATGAACATGACATACACTCACAGTTCATGTTGTTCATGTGGCTAGCGACTATGAACATGACATACTCTCACAGTTCATGTGGCTAGCGACTATAAACATGACATACTCTCACAGTTCTTGTGGCTAGCAACTATGAACATGCCACTCTCACAGTTCATGTGGCTAGCGACTATGAACATGACATACACTCACAGTTCATGTCGTTCATGTGGCTAGCGACTATGAACATGACATACTCTCACAGTTCATGTGGCTAGCGACTATGAACATGACATACACTCACAGTTCATGTCGTTCATGTGGCTAGCGACTATGAACATGACATACTCTCACAGTTTATGTGGCTAGGGACTATGAACATGACATACTCTCACAGTTCATGTGGCTTGCGACTATGAACATGACATACTCTCACAGTTCATGTGGCTAGCGACTATGAACATGACATACACTACACTCACAGTTCATGTCGTTCATGTGGCTAGCGACTATGAACATGACATACTCTCACAGTTCATGTGGCTAGCGACTATGAACATGACATACACTCACAGTTCATGTCGTTCATGTGGCTAGCGACTATGAACATGACATACTCTCACAGTTCATGTGACTAGCGACTATAAACATGACATACTCTCACAGTTCATGTGGCTAGCGACTATAAACATGACATACTCTCACAGTTCATGTGGCTAGCGACTATGAACATGACATACTCTCACAGTTCATGTGGCTAGCGACTATGAACATGACATACTCTCACAGTTCATGTGGCTAGCGACTATGAACATGACATACTCTCACAGTTCAGGTGGGTAGCGACTATGAACATGACAAACCCTCACAGTTCATGTCGTTCATGTGGCTAGCAACTATGAACATGACATACTCTCACAGTTCATGTGGCTAGCGACTATGAACATGACATACTCTCACAGTTCATGTGGCTAGCGACTATGAACATGACATACACTCACAGTTCATGTCGTTCATGTGGCTAGCGACTATGAACATGACATACTCTCACAGTTCATGTGGGTAGCGACTATGAACATGACATACTCTCACAGTTCATGTGGCTAGCGACTATGAACATGACATACACTCACAGTTCATGTGGCTAGCGACTATGAACATGACATACTCTCACAGTTCATGTGGCTAGCGACTATGGACATGACATACACTCACAGTTCATGTGGCTAGCGACTATGAACATGACATACTCTCACAGTTCATGTGGCTAGCGACTATGAACATGACATACCCTCACAGTTCATGTGGCTAGCGACTATGAACATGACATACTTTCTCAGTTCATGTCGTTCATGTGGCTAGCGACTATGAACATGACATACTCTCACAGTTCATGTGGCTAGCGACTATGAACATGACATACACTCACAGTTCATGTCGTTCATGTGGCTAGCGACTATGAACATGACATACTCTCACAGTTCATGTGGCTAGCGACTATGAACATGACATACTCTCACAGTTCATGTGGCTAGCGACTATGAACATGACATACTCTCACAGTTCATGTGACTAGCGACTATGAACATGACATACACTCACAGTTCATGTCGTTCATGTGGCTAGCGACTATGACCATGACATACTCTCACAGTTCAAGTGGCTAGCAACTATGAAAATGACATACACTCACAGTTCATGTTGTTCATGTGGCTAGCGACTATGAACATGACATACTCTCACAGTTCATGTGGCTAGCGACTATAAACATGACATACTCTCACAGTTCTTGTGGCTAGCAACTATGAACATGCCACTCTCACAGTTCATGTGGCTAGCGACTATGAACATGACATACACTCACAGTTCATGTGGGTAGCGACTATGAACATGACAAACACTCACAGTTCATGTCGTTCATGTGGCTAGCGACTATGAACATGACATACTCTCACAGTTCATGTGGCTAGCGACTATGAACATGACATACTCTCACAGTTCATGTGGCTAGCGACTATGAACATGACATACACTCACAGTTCATGTCGTTCATGTGGCTAGCGACTATGAACATGACATACTCTCACAGTTCATGTGGGTAGCGACTATGAACATGACATACACTCACAGTTCATGTGGCTAGCGACTATGAACATGACATACTCTCACAGTTCATGTGGCTAGCGACTATGAACATGACATACCCTCACAGTTCATGTGGCTAGCGACTATGAACATGACATACTTTCACAGTTCATGTCGTTCATGTGGCTAGCGACTATGAACATGACATACTCTCACAGTTCATGTGGCTAGCGACTATGAACATGACATACACTCACAGTTCATGTCGTTCATGTGGCTAGCGACTATGAACATGACATACTCTCACAGTTCATGTGGCTAGCGACTATGAACATGACATACTCTCACAGTTCATGTGGCTAGCGACTATGAACATGACATACTCTCACAGTTCATGTGACTAGCGACTATGAACATGACATACACTCACAGTTCATGTCGTTCATGTGGCTAGCGACTATGAACATGACATACTCTCACAGTTCAAGTGGCTAGCAACTATGAACATGACATACACTCACAGTTCATGTTGTTCATGTGGCTAGCGACTATGAACATGACATACTCTCACAGTTCATGTGGCTAGCGACTATAAACATGACATACTCTCACAGTTCTTGTGGCTAGCAACTATGAACATGCCACTCTCACAGTTCATGTGGCTAGCGACTATGAACATGACATACACTCACAGTTCATGTCGTTCATGTGGCTAGCGACTATGAACATGACATACACTCACAGTTCATGTCGTTCATGTGGCTAGCGACTATGAACATGACATACTCTCACAGTTTATGTGGCTAGGGACTATGAACATGACATACAGTTCATGTGGCTTGCGACTATGAACATGACATACTCTCACAGTTCATGTGGCTAGCGATTATGAACATGACATACTCTCACCGTTCATGTGGCTAGCGACTATAAACATGACATACTCTCACAGTTCATGTGGCTAGCGACTATGAACATGCCATACTCTCACAGTTTATGTCATTAGCGACTATTAACATTCAAGTCACTAGCGACTTTGAACATTACATACACTCACAGTTCATGTGGCTAGCGACTATAAACATGACATACTCTCACAGTTCATGTGGCTAGCGACTATGAACATGACATACACTCACAGTTCATGTGGCTAGCGACTATGAACATGACATACACTCACAGTACATGTGGGTAGGGACTATGAACATGACATACTCTCACAGTTCATGTGGGTAGCGACTATGAACATGACATACTCTCACAGCTCATGTGGGTAGCGACTATGAAACTGACATACTCTCACAGTTCATGTGGCTAGCGACTATGAATATGACATACACTCACAGTTCATGTGGCTAGCGACTATGAACATGACATACACTCACAGTTCATGTGGCTAGCGACTACGAACATGACATACTCTCACAGTTCATGTGGGTAGCGACTATGAACATGACATACTCTCACAGCTCATGTGGCTAGCGACTATGAACATGACATACTCTCACAGTTCATGTGGCTAGCGACTATGAACATGACATACCCTCACAGTTCATGTGGCTAGCGACTATGAACATGACATACTTTCACAGTTCATGTCGTTCATGTGGCTAGCGACTATGAACATGACATACTCTCACAGTTCATGTGGCTAGCGACTATGAACATGACATACACTCACAGTTCATGTCGTTCATGTGGCTAGCGACTATGAACATGACATACTCTCACAGTTCATGTGGCTAGCGACTATGAACATGACATACTCTCACAGTTCATGTGGCTAGCGACTATGAACATGACATACTCTCACAGTTCATGTGACTAGCGACTATGAACATGACATACACTCACAGTTCATGTCGTTCATGTGGCTAGCGACTATGAATATGACATACTCTCACAGTTCAAGTGGCTAGCAACTATGAACATGACATACACTCACAGTTCATGTTGTTCATGTGGCTAGCGACTATGAACATGACATACTCTCACAGTTCATGTGGCTAGCGACTATAAACATGACATACTCTCACAGTTCTTGTGGCTAGCAACTATGAACATGCCACTCTCACAGTTCATGTGGCTAGCGACTATGAACATGACATACACTCACAGTTCATGTGGCTAGCGACTATGAACATGACATACTCTCACAGTTCATGTGGCTAGCGACTATGAACATGACATACACTCACAGTTCATGTGGCTAGCGATTATGAACATGACATACTCTCACCGTTCATGTGGCTAGCGACTATAAACATGACATACTCTCACAGTTCATGTGGCTAGCGACTATGAACATGCCATACTCTCACAGTTTATGTCATTAGCGACTATTAACATTCATGTCACTAGCGACTATGAACATTACATACACTCACAGTTCATTTGGCTAGCGACTATAAACATGACATACTCTCACAGTTCATGTGGCTAGCGACTATGAACATGACATACACTCACAGTTCATGTGGCTAGCGACTATGAACATGACATACACTCACAGTTCATGTGGGTAGGGACTATGAACATGACATACTCTCACAGTTCATGTGGGTAGCGACTATGAACATGACATACTCTCACAGCTCATGTGGGTAGCGACTATGAAACTGACATACTCTCACAGTTCATGTGGCTAGCGACTATGAATATGACATACACTCACAGTTCATGTGGCTAGCGACTATGAACATGACATACACTCACAGTTCATGTGGCTAGCGACTACGAACATGACATACTCTCACAGTTCATGTGGGTAGCGACTATGAACATGACATACTCTCACAGCTCATGTGGCTAGCGACTATGAACATGACATACTCTCACAGTTCATGAGTCTAGCGACTATGAACCTGACATACACTCACAGTTCATGTGGATAGCGACTATGAACATGACATACACTCACAGTTCATGTGGATAGCGACTATGAACTTGACATACTCTCACAGTTCATGTGGCTAGCGACTATGAACATGACATACACTAACAGTTCATGTGGCTAGCGATTATGAGCATGACATACTCTCACAGTTCATGTGGGTAGCGACTATGAACATGACATACACTCACAGTTCATGTGGCTAGCGACTATGAACATGACATACACTCACAGTTCATGTCGTTCATGTGGCTAGCGACTATGATCATGACATACTCTCACAGTTCATGTGACTAGCGACTATAAAAATGACATACTCTCACAGTTCATGTGGCTAGCGACTATAAACATGACATACTCTCACAGTTCATGTGGCTAGCGACTATGAACATGACATACTCTCACAGTTCATGTGGCTAGCGACTATGAACATGACATACTCTCACAGTTCATGTGGCTAGCGACTATGAACATGACATACTCTCACAGTTCAAGTGGCTAGCGACTATGAACATGACATACACTCACAGTTCATGTTGTTCATGTGGCTAGCAACTATGAACATGACATACTCTCACAGTTCATGTGGGTAGCGACTATGAACATGACAAACACTCACAGTTCATGTCGTTCATGTGGCTAGCGACTATGAACATGACATACTCTCACAGTTCATGTGGCTAGCGACTATGAACATGACATACTCTCACAGTTCATGTGGCTAGCGACTATGAACATGACATACTCTCACAGTTCATGTGGCTAGCGACTATGAACATGACATACACTCACAGTTCATGTCGTTCATGTGGCTAGCGACTATGAACATGACATACTCTCACAGTTCATGTGGGTAGCGACTATGAACATGACATACTCTCACAGTTCATGTGGCTAGCGACTATGAACATGACATACACTCACAGTTCATGTCGTTCATGTGGCTAGCGACTATGAACATGACATACTCTCACAGTTCATGTGGCTAGCGACTATGGACATGACATACACTCACAGTTCATGTGGCTAGCGACTATGAACATGACATACTCTCAAGGTTCATGTGGCTAGCGACTATGAACATGACATACCCTCACAGTTCCTGTGGCTAGCGACTATGAACATGACATACTTTCACAGTTCATGTCGTTCCTGTGGCTAGCGACTATGAACATGACATACTCTCACAGTTCATGTGGCTAGCGACTATGAACATGACATACACTCACAGTTCATGTCGTTCATGTGGCTAGCGACTATGAACATGACATACTCTCACAGTTCATGTGGCTAGCGTCTATGAACATGACAAACTCTCACAGTTCATGTGGCTAGCGACTATGAACATGACATACTCTCACAGTTCATGTGACTAGCGACTATGAACATGACATACACTCACAGTTCATGTTGTTCATGTGGCTAGCGACTATGAACATGACATACTCTCACAGTTCAAGTGGCTAGCGACTATGAACATGACATACACTCACAGTTCATGTTGTTCATGTGGCTAGCGACTATGAACATGACATACTCTCACAGTTCATGTGGCTAGCGACTATAAACATGACATACTCTCACAGTTCATGTGGCTAGCAACTATGAACATGCCACTCTCACAGTTCATGTTGGTAGCGACTATGAACATGACATACACTCACAGTTCATGTCGTTCATGTGGCTAGCGACTATGAACATGACATACTCTCACAGTTCATGTGGCTAGCGACTATGAACATTACATACACTCACAGTTCATGTCGTTCATGTGGCTAGCGACTATGAACATGACATACTCTCACAGTTTATGTGGCTAGGGACTATGAACATGACATACTCTCACAGTTCATGTGGCTTGCGACTATGAACATGACATACTCTCACAGTTCATGTCACTAGCGACTATGAACATGACATACACTCACAGTTCATGTGGCTAGCAACTATGAACATGACATACTCTCAAAGTTCATGTGGCTAGCAACTATGAACATGACATACTCTCAAAGTTCATGTGGCTAGCGACTATGAACATGACATACACTCACAGTTCATGTGGCTAGCGATTATGAACATGACATACTCTCACCGTTCATGTGGCTAGCGACTATACACATGACATACTCTCACAGTTCATGTGGCTAGCGACTATGAACATGCCATACTCTCACAGTTTATGTCATTAGCGACTATTAACATTCATGTCACTAGCGACTATGAACATTACATACACTCACAGTTCATGTGGCTAGCGACTATAAACATGACATACTCTCACAGTTCATGTGGCTAGCGACTATGAACATGACATACACTCACAGTTCATGTGGCTAGCGACTATGAACATGACATACACTCACAGTTCATGTGGCTAGCGACTATGAACATGACATACTCTCACAGTTCATGTGGGTAGCGACTATGAACATGACATACTCTCACAGCTCATGTGGGTAGCGACTATGAAACTGACATACTCTCACAGTTCATGTGGCTAGCGACTATGAATATGACATACACTCACAGTTCATGTGGCTAGCGACTATGAACATGACATACACTCACAGTTCATGTGGCTAGCGACTACGAACATGACATACTCTCACAGTTCATGTGGGTAGCGACTATGAACATGACATACTCTCACAGCTCATGTGGCTAGCGACTATGAACATGACATACTCTCACAGTTCATGTGGCTAGCGACTATGAACCTGACATACACTCACAGTTCATGTGGATAGCGACTATGAACATGACATACACTCACAGTTCATGTGGATAGCGACTATGAACTTGACATACTCTCACAGTTCATGTGGCTAGCGACTATGAACATGACATACACTCACAGTTCATGTGGCTAGCGACTATGAGCATGACATACTCTCACAGTTCATGTGGGTAGCGACTATGAACATGACATACACTCACAGTTCATGTGGCTAGCGTCTATGGACATGACATACACTCACGGTTCATGTGGCTAGCAACTATGAACATGACATATTCTCACAGCTCATGTGGCTAGAGACTATGAACATGACATACTCTCACAGTTCATGTGGCTAGCGACTATGAACATGACATACTCTCACAGTTCATGTGGCTAGCGTCTATGAACATGACATACTCTCACAGGTCATGTGGCTAGCGACTATGAACATGACATACTCTCACAGTTCATGTGGGTAGCGACTATGAACATGACATACTCTCACAGTTCATGTGGCTAGCGACTATGAACATGCCATACTCTCACAGTTTATGTCACTAGCGACTATGAACATTCATGTCACTAGCGACTATGAACATGACATACTCTCACAGTTCATGTGGCTAGCGACTATGAACATGACATACACTCACAGTTCATGTCGTTCATGTGGCTAGCGACTTTGAACATGACATACACTCACAGTTCATGTGGCTAGCGACTATGAACATGACATACTCTCACAGTTCATGTGGCTAGTGACTATGAACATGACATAGTCTCACAGTTCATGTGGCTAGCGACTATGAACATGACATACTCTCACAGTTCATGTGGCTAGCGACTATGAACATGACATGCTCTCACAGTTCATGTGGCTAGCGACTATGAGCATGACATACTCTCACAGTTCATGTGGGTAGCGACTATGAACATGACATACACTCACAGTTCATGTGGCTAGCGACTATGGACATGACATACACTCACAGTTCATGTGGCTAGCGACTATGAACATGCCATACTCTCACAGTTTATGTCATTAGCGACTATTAACATTCATGTCACTAGCGACTATGAACATTACATACACTCACAGTTCATGTGGCTTGCGACTATAAACATGACATACTCTCACAGTTCATGTGGCTAGCGACTATGAACATGACATACACTCACAGTTCATGTGGCTAGCGACTATGAACATGACATACTCTCACAGTTCATGAGTCTAGCGACTATGAACCTGACATACACTCACAGTTCATGTGGATAGCGACTATGAACATGACATACACTCACAGTTCATGTGGATAGCGACTATGAACTTGACATACTCTCACAGTTCATGTGGCTAGCGACTATGAACATGACATACACTAACAGTTCATGTGGCTAGCGATTATGAGCATGACATACTCTCACAGTTCATGTGGGTAGCGACTATGAACATGACATACACTCACAGTTCATGTGGCTAGCGACTATGAACATGACATACACTGACAGTTCATGTCGTTCATGTGGCTAGCGACTATGATCATGACATACTCTCACAGTTCATGTGACTAGCGACTATAAACATGACATACTCTCACAGTTCATGTGGCTAGCGACTATAAACATGACATACTCTCACAGTTCATGTGGCTAGCGACTATGAACATGACATACTCTCACAGTTCATGTGGCTAGCGACTATGAACATGACATACTCTCACAGTTCATGTGGCTAGCGACTATGAACATGACATACTCTCACAGTTCAAGTGGCTAGCGACTATGAACATGACATACACTCACAGTTCATGTTGTTCATGTGGCTAGCAACTATGAACATGACATACTCTCACAGTTCATGTGGGTAGCGACTATGAACATGACAAACACTCACAGTTCATGTCGTTCATGTGGCTAGCGACTATGAACATGACATACTCTCACAGTTCATGTGGCTAGCGACTATGAACATGACATACTCTCACAGTTCATGTGGCTAGCGACTATGAACATGACATACTCTCACAGTTCATGTGGCTAGCGACTATGAACATGACATACACTCACAGTTCATGTCGTTCATGTGGCTAGCGACTATGAACATGACATACTCTCACAGTTCATGTGGGTAGCGACTATGAACATGACATACTCTCACAGTTCATGTGGCTAGCGACTATGAACATGACATACACTCACAGTTCATGTCGTTCATGTGGCTAGCGACTATGAACATGACATACTCTCACAGTTCATGTGGCTAGCGACTATGGACATGACATACACTCACAGTTCATGTGGCTAGCGACTATGAACATGACATACTCTCACGGTTCATGTGGCTAGCGACTATGAACATGACATACCCTCACAGTTCCTGTGGCTAGCGACTATGAACATGACATACTTTCACAGTTCATGTCGTTCCTGTGGCTAGCGACTATGAACATGACATACTCTCACAGTTCATGTGGCTAGCGACTATGAACATGACATACACTCACAGTTCATGTCGTTCATGTGGCTAGCGACTATGAACATGACATACTCTCACAGTTCATGTGGCTAGCGTCTATGAACATGACAAACTCTCACAGTTCATGTGGCTAGCGACTATGAACATGACATACTCTCACAGTTCATGTGACTAGCGACTATGAACATGACATACACTCACAGTTCATGTCGTTCATGTGGCTAGCGACTATGAACATGACATACTCTCACAGTTCAAGTGGCTAGCGACTATGAACATGACATACACTCACAGTTCATGTTGTTCATGTGGCTAGCGACTATGAACATGACATACTCTCACAGTTCATGTGGCTAGCGACTATAAACATGACATACTCTCACAGTTCATGTGGCTAGCAACTATGAACATGCCACTCTCACAGTTCATGTTGGTAGCGACTATGAACATGACATACACTCACAGTTCAGGTCGTTCATGTGGCTAGCGACTATGAACATGACATACTCTCACAGTTCATGTGGCTAGCGACTATGAACATTACATACACTCACAGTTCATGTCGTTCATGTGGCTAGCGACTATGAACATGACATACTCTCACAGTTTATGTGGCTAGGGACTATGAACATGACATACTCTCACAGTTCATGTGGCTTGCGACTATGAACATGACATACTCTCACAGTTCATGTCACTAGCGACTATGAACATGACATACTCTCACAGTTCATGTGGCTAGCGACTATGAACATGACATACTCTCACAGTTCATGTGGCTAGCGTCTATGAACATGACATACTCTCACAGGTCATGTGGCTAGCGACTATGAACATGACATACTCTCACAGTTCATGTGGGTAGCGACTATGAACATGACATACTCTCACAGTTCATGTGGCTAGCGACTATGAACATGCCATACTCTCACAGTTTATGTCACTAGCGACTATGAACATTCATGTCACTAGCGACTATGAACATGACATACTCTCACAGTTCATGTGGCTAGCGACTATGAACATGACATACACTCACAGTTCATGTCGTTCATGTGGCTAGCGACTTTGAACATGACATACACTCACAGTTCATGTGGCTAGCGACTATGAACATGACATACTCTCACAGTTCATGTGGCTAGTGACTATGAACATGACATAGTCTCACAGTTCATGTGGCTAGCGACTATGAACATGACATACTCTCACAGTTCATGTGGCTAGCGACTATGAACATGACATGCTCTCACAGTTCATGTGGCTAGCGACTATGAGCATGACATACTCTCACAGTTCATGTGGGTAGCGACTATGAACATGACATACACTCACAGTTCATGTGGCTAGCGACTATGGACATGACATACACTCACAGTTCATGTGGCTAGCGACTATGAACATGCCATACTCTCACAGTTTATGTCATTAGCGACTATTAACATTCATGTCACTAGCGACTATGAACATTACATACACTCACAGTTCATGTGGCTTGCGACTATAAACATGACATACTCTCACAGTTCATGTGGCTAGCGACTATGAACATGACATACACTCACAGTTCATGTGGCTAGCGACTATGAACATGACATACACTCACAGTTCATGTGGCTAGCGACTATGAACATGACATACTCTCACAGTTCATGTGGCTAGCGACTATGAACATGACATACTCTCACAGTTCATGTGGCTAGCGACTATGAACATGACATACTCTCACAGTTCATGTGGCTAGCGACTATGAACATGACATACTCTCACAGTTCATGTCACTAGCGACTATGAACATGACATACACTCACAGTTCATGTGGCTAGCGACTATGAACATGACATACTCTCACAGTTCATGTGGCTAGCGACTATGAACATGACATACACTCACAGTTCATGTGGCTAGGGATTATGAACATGAAATACTCTCACAGTTCATGTGGCTAGCGACTATGAACATGACATACTCTCACAGTTCATGTGGCTAGCGACTATGAACATGACATACACTCACAGTTCATGTGGCTAGCGATTATGAACATGAAATACTCTCACAGTTCATGTGGCTAGCGACTATAAACATGACATACTCTCACAGTTCATGTGGCTAGCGACTATGAACATGCCATACTCTCACAGTTTATGTCATTAGCGACTATTAACATTCATGTCACTAGCGACTATGAACATTACATACACTCACAGTTCATGCGGCTAGCGACTATAAACATGAAATACTCTCACAGTTCATGTGGCTAGCGACTATGAACATGACATACACTCACAGTTCATGTGGCTAGCGACTATGAACATGACATACACTCACAGTTCATGTGGCTAGCGACTATGAACATGACATACTCTCACAGTTCATGTGGGTAGCGACTATGAACATGACATACTCTCACAGCTCATGTGGCTAGCGACTATGAACATGACATACACTCACAGTTCATGTGGCTAGCGACTATGAACATGCCATACTCTCACAGTTTAAGTCATTAGCGACTATTAACATTCATGTCACTAGCGACTATGAACATTACATACACTCACAGTTCATGTGGCTTGCGACTATAAACATGACATACTCTCACAGTTCATGTGGCTAGCGACTATGAACATGACATACACTCACAGTTCATGTGGCTAGCGACTATGAACATGACATACACTCACAGTTCATGTGGCTAGCGACTATGAACATGACATACTCTCACAGTTCATGTGGATAGCGACTATGAACATGACATACTCTCACAGTTCATGTGGCTAGCGACTATGAACATGACATACTCTCACAGTTGAATGACCCAATGTGTTATAAAAAGCTAGACAGTAGCCCAATATGGGTCTTGACGAGTAAGATCTATCAGTCGTTAAACCAATGGCATGAGGCATGTCTTATAAACGAAAATGTGTACACTAACCTGAAAATCAACCGCCCTAGACACCCGTGTATATATACCCTTCCGAAAACACATAGGGCCCGATTCACAGAACTAACTTAAGACAAAATCCTAAACTTACTACCATTTTGGTATTCACAGAAGGCACTTACTCATTTTGGTATTCACAGAAGGCACTTACTCAATTTGGTATTCACAGAAGGCACTTACTTACTCATTTTGAGTAACTTACTCATTTTGTTTAACTTACTCATTTTGGTATTCACAGAAGGCACTTACTCATAAATGAGTAAGTGCCTTCTGTGAATACCAAAATGAGTAACTTACTCATTTTGTGTAACTTACTCATTTTGGTATTCACAGAAGGCACTTACTCATCAATGAGTAAGTGCCTTCTGTGAATACCAAAATGAGTAACTTACTAATTATGTGTAACTTACTCATTTTGTGTAACTTACTCATTTTGGTATTCACAGAAGGCACTTACTCATCAATGAGTAAGTGCCTTCTGTGAATACCAAAATGAGTAAGTTACACAAATGAGTAAGTTACTCAAAATGAGTAAGTAAGTGCCTTCTGTGAATATCAAAATGAGTAAGTGCCTTCTGTGAATACCAAAATGGTAGTAAGTTTAGGATTTTGTCTTAAGTTAGTTCTGTGAATCGGGCCCATAAAGATCTGCCATTTCCACCAGGTAGACTGATAATTTCCAATATAGGGGGACCAACCGAGGGACTTTCATAATATGTAGATATTTTTATACAACCCTTTGTATCCAACTTACCGTCACATATAAAGGACACCAAACATATCTTGAATCTGTTGACAGATGTAATATGGGAGTCCAACATGACATTAGTAACATTGGACGTAGTTGCTTTGTACACAAGCATTAAACATGACCCGGGGATCCAGGCATTAGAACGTACACTAAATACAAGATCTGCTAGCCTATGGGAACATACGAAAATGCTGGTAGAGATGACGAGACTAATATTGGACAAGAATGTTTTTCTATTTAAGAACGACTGGTACAAACAAAAACAAGGAGAAGCTATGGGCTCTAGATTCTCCTCCTCGTACGCAAACCTGTTCATGGGCCGATTGGAGGAGGAATGGATATGGGGCAACAAAGGCACACAATGGAATGAGTTTATATTATACTGGGGCAGATTTATTGACGATTGTCGCATGATTTGGACAGGCACAATAGAGAAACTATACAAATTTTGTCATAATCTAAACAGTAATGAGAGTAACATCAAATTCACCTGTCAACACAGCACACAGAGAGTGGTATTTTTGGACGTGGAACTGTACATAGATAATGACAGGATCCACAGCAAATTATATCGCAAACCAACAGCCTGCAATGCATTCTTACATGCCACGAGCGCACATCCGAAACACCAAATCAAGGCCATTCCTTATGGAGAGATGGTGCGTGCAAGACGCAGTTGCAGTCACGATTTGGAATTCCAAAACTGTGTGAGAGACATGAATATCATATTTACCAAGAGAGGTTATGATAAAATGACACTAAAGAAAGGAAAAAGGATAATTCACAAGATACCAAGAGCAGATACACTAAAACAAACACGGACGAGTCAGGACGACCTAAATAAGGTACGCATGGTTACTGATTTTTCTAATAACTCTAGATTATTAACACAAAGCATGAGGAAACATTTCCATATTTTGCAGGCCGATAAAAGCGTTGAGGAATTCACCTCACAGAAGCCTGGCATTACCTTCCACAAAGAGACATCCCTCAGGAATTTTCTGAGCCCCAGGTACCGTATTTCAACCCCGCAGAGACATTGGAGGCATTAACACACACGAGGTTTCTACAAATGTGGCCACTGTGTAGTCTGTAAATGGACACTAGACAAAAAGAAAGTTTTTGAGGGTGTTCACAACCAGACGTTTGAGATTGGCTCAAACATCAATTGCAATACGCCATAGAGTGCAAATGTAAACAGAGATATGTGGGTAGCACCCTTACTACCCTCAGGGAAAGAATCAGCGAACATATGAGATCTGTCATACATAATGACATGTTATACGCCATAGAGTGCAAATGTAAACAGAGATATGTGGGTAGCACCCTTACGACCCTCAGGGAAAGAATCAGCGAACATATGAGATCTGTCATACATAATGACATGAGATACCCCATAGAGTGCAAATGTAAACAGAGATATGTGGGTAGCACCCTTACGACCCTCAGGGAAAGAATCAGCGAACATATGAGATCTGTCATACATAATGACATGAGATACCCCATAGAGTGCAAATGTAAACAGAGATATGTGGGTAGCACCCTTACGACCCTCGGGGAAAGAATCAGCGAACATATGAGATCTGTCATACATAATGACATGATATACGCCATAGAGTGCAAATGTAAACAGAGATATGTGGGTAGCACCCTTACTACCCTCAGGGAAAGAATCAGCGAACATATGAGATCTGTCATACATAATGACATGATATACGCCATAGAGTGCAAATGTAAACAGAGATATGTGGGTAGCACCCTTACGACCCTCAGGGAAAGAATCAGCGAACATATGAGATCTGTCATACATAATGACATGATATACGCCATAGAGTGCAAATGTAAACAGAGATATGTGGGTAGCACCCTTACTACCCTCAGGGAAAGAATCAGCGAACATATGAGATCTGTCATACATAATGACATGAGATACGCCATAGAGTGCAAATGTAAACAGAGATATGTGGGTAGCACCCTTACGACCCTCAGGGAAAGAATCAGCGAACATATGAGATCTGTCATACATAATGACATGAGATACGCCATAGAGTGCAAATGTAAACAGAGATATGTGGGTAGCACCCTTACGACCCTCAGGGAAAGAATCAGCGAACATATGAGATCTGTCATACATAATGACATGAGATACGCCATAGAGTGCAAACGTAAACAGAGATATGTGGGTAGCACCCTTACGACCCTCAGGGAAAGAATCAGCGAACATATGAGATCTGTCATACATAATGACATGATATACGCCATAGAGTGCAAATGTAAACAGAGATATGTGGGTAGCACCCTTACGACCCTCAGGGAAAGAATCAGCGAACATATGAGATCTGTCATACATAATGACATGATATACGCCATAGAGTGCAAATGTAAACAGAGATATGTGGGTAGCACCCTTACGACCCTCAGGGAAAGAATCAGCGAACATATGAGATCTGTCATACATAATGACATGATATACGCCATAGAGTGCAAATGTAAACAGAGATATGTGGGTAGCACCCTTACGACCCTCAGGGAAAGAATCAGCGAACATATGAGATCTGTCATACATAATGACATGAGATACGCCATAGAGTGCAAATGTAAACAGAGATATGTGGGTAGCACCCTTACGACCCTCAGGGAAAGAATCAGCGAACATATGAGATCTGTCATACATAATGACATGAGATACCCCTTAGAGTGCAAATGTAAACAGAGATATGTGGGTAGCACCCTTACGACCCTCAGGGAAAGAATCAGCGAACATATGAGATCTGTCATACATAATGACATGAGATACCCCATAGAGTGCAAATGTAAACAGAGATATGTGGGTAGCACCCTTACTACCCTCAGGGAAAGAATCAGCGAACATTTGAGATCTGTCATACATAATGACATGAGATACCCCATAGAGTGCAAATGTAAACAGAGATATGTGGGTAGCACCCTTACTACCCTCAGGGAAAGAATCAGCGAACATATGAGATCTGTCATACATAATGACATGAGATACCCCATAGAGTGCAAATGTAAACAGAGATATGTGGGTAGCACCCTTACGACCCTCAGGGAAAGAATCAGCGAACATATGAGATCTGTCATACATAATGACATGATATACGCCATAGAGTGCAAATGTAAACAGAGATATGTGGGTAGCACCCTTACGACCCTCAGGGAAAGAATCAGCGAACATATGAGATCTGTCATACATAATGACATGAGATACCCCATAGAGTGCAAATGTAAACAGAGATATGTGGGTAGCACCCTTACGACCCTCAGGGAAAGAATCAGCGAACATATGAGATCTGTCATACATAATGACATGATATACGCCATAGAGTGCAAATGTAAACAGAGATATGTGGGTAGCACCCTTACGACCCTCAGGGAAAGAATCAGCGAACATATGAGATCTGTCATACATAATGACATGATATACGCCATAGAGTGCAAATGTAAACAGAGATATGTGGGTAGCACCCTTACGACCCTCAGGGAAAGAATCAGCGAACATATGAGATCTGTCATACATAATGACATGAGATACCCCATAGAGTGCAAATGTAAACAGAGATATGTGGGTAGCACCCTTACGACCCTCAGGGAAAGAATCAGCGAACATATGAGATCTGTCATACATAATGACATGAGATACCCCATAGAGTGCAAATGTAAACAGAGATATGTGGGTAGCACCCTTACTACCCTCAGGGAAAGAATCAGCGAACATATGAGATCTGTCATACATAATGACATGAGATACCCCATAGAGTGCAAATGTAAACAGAGATATGTGGGTAGCACCCTTACGACCCTCAGGGAAAGAATCAGCGAACATATGAGATCTGTCATACATAATGACATGATATACGCCATAGAGTGCAAATGTAAACAGAGATATGTGGGTAGCACCCTTACTACCCTCAGGGAAAGAATCAGCGAACATATGAGATCTGTCATACATAATGACATGATATACGCCATAGAGTGCAAATGTAAACAGAGATATGTGGGTAGCACCCTTACGACCCTCAGGGAAAGAATCAGCGAACATATGAGATCTGTCATACATAATGACATGATATACGCCATAGAGTGCAAATGTAAACAGAGATATGTGGGTAGCACCCTTACTACCCTCAGGGAAAGAATCAGCGAACATATGAGATCTGTCATACATAATGACATGATATACGCCATAGAGTGCAAATGTAAACAGAGATATGTGGGTAGCACCCTTACTACCCTCAGGGAAAGAATCAGCGAACATATGAGATCTGTCATACATAATGACATGAGATACCCCATAGAGTGCAAATGTAAACAGAGATATGTGGGTAGCACCCTTACGACCCTCAGGGAAAGAATCAGCGAACATATGAGATCTGTCATACATAATGACATGATATACGCCATAGAGTGCAAATGTAAACAGAGATATGTGGGTAGCACCCTTACGACCCTCAGGGAAAGAATCAGCGAACATATGAGATCTGTCATACATAATGACATGATATACGCCATAGAGTGCAAATGTAAACAGAGATATGTGGGTAGCACCCTTACTACCCTCAGGGAAAGAATCAGCGAACATATGAGATCTGTCATACATAATGACATGATATACGCCATAGAGTGCAAATGTAAACAGAGATATGTGGGTAGCACCCTTACGACCCTCAGGGAAAGAATCAGCGAACATATGAGATCTGTCATACATAATGACATGAGATACCCCATAGCTGCACATATTGCAACATGTGACAAACAAGGGACACACAAATCTTTCAACTTCTGTGGTATGGAGCAGATACCTAGGGACCCGCCTGGTGGTAACAGGGAACTTGTGTTATGCGGATTTTACGCTTGAGATGTGTTGAAATGGGTCTCAACACAGATTATGAGCTCCAATACTTCCGAGGTGAATGGAAGGTTATATATGTTGTTGGCAAGAGACTCACATGTGAATATCATTAAATATGGACCAATGATGTTTTCTGCATAAAATACGATAAGTGTTCAAATCATGAATATATGTTTTAATATGTCTAGACTGAACTATACTATAAGACGCACACCTAAGATAGGAGGCACCACAATATAAACTGCTAAATAGATGTGAATTAATATTAATTTGGAATAACAAAGGATCACGTTATTGGGTTAGGTAAATCATCGGGATTCTCATATATCCTCCATACGCTTAACCGATTACCAAACGGGAATTCACACAATACATATGGCATGCTCAATCATCACGGACATGCGTGTGAAATCATAGATTATTGATGTAGGCTTCAACCAGGAAGTGACCCGTATAATTTGCCTAACAGGAAACATACAAGTGAGGGGCGAATATATAATGTCGATGATAGTTGTGACAGTTTCGATAATATCAGGACATCCTAAAATGGTACTGCCAGAATTATTGTATAGGAATAACATGATGTATAGTAATACCATTCCAATATGGTGACCGCTTACCGGCAGAAACAACAGTACGATACTCTGTCAAGTGTCTTTATTGAGACACGACGCCGGCTTCACATGGGAACAAACAGAGCGCACTCGCTTGGACCACGTTAAGTCAATCTGGACTCTTACCGGTAAGCAATGTTACCGTCTAACAATTCTAAAGTTTGCAATAGAATTGAAACAATTCTCACTAACGTCAGCTTGGAAGTAAGCATTGATATTTTGATTTGGCTTATAGAGTCAAAATAACGGAGTTAACCGTAACAGATACAACATTATTCGTGTTGTCAGAAAACGGGGAATTACACCAGACATACAGAAATTTTGGAAACAGGGACGGAATTAAAGCAGGCTTAAAGGTAGGGTTTTTTGAGCTTTGTTACATGTAAATCCTGTTTAACTTATAAAATGACTTTGATAAGTATAATGGATATCACAACTCACTGAATTCTTCTTATTCCCGATGTAATTTCAGAAAAGTTGAATTCAACTAAAGAAACAGGTACAATTAACTTTCAAAAAATCACGAGAGGATAGTATATACCTTAGTCACATCTTAAGGGTGCATCACACGCGAGTAAGATACATGAAAGACACATGGTTGGCATGCAGGTTTTTAACGTGATATTATGGATTCTTGTCAGAAAGTAACAAACGTTGGGAAATCCTTCAAACTGAGTTAAAAAATAGCGTTTTCAATGTATGGAAATTTGTTATATGAAAAACCAAAAACAAAATATATTGAAGCAAATTGAGTGACGGGTCCAACAAAATGAAGAAATTGAATTTAACTTTTGTGCTACGGATAACTTTGGTAAAACTTCACAGAAATTGTGCATGTGTTGCCACTATGATGTCACAGGAATATTAAAATACTGTTAACGCAGACACGAAAGTCACTTCATTTTGGTTTAAAGTGACACAAGTATGCCAATATGTACTGTAGCGATGTATATTTCTATGTCTTTTAGCCCTGAGGAAGTCGCGGGCACTTTCCTTTGGCAACAAAACACGTGTTGGCTAAAGACCAGAATCCTAAGAACAAATTAAAGAATACAAGAAAAACAAGAAATTGGAGATGATGTTATTTATTTATATTACATGAATCCGATTCTGTATGATAATATTAGCGTCTGCTGGAGGATCAAATAACCGACATTATTGTTGACTTCGGTCACCTAACTGGGGAGTGGGTGATCTCCCTACCTCAAAGCATTGCAAGTGAGCAAGGGATAACAATATTCATGTAAATAGACCTTTGAGCGCCACACATCTTCAAAAATCTTTACCCTCCACAGTTTCCCCTAAAAGAGTTGTGGTTTCTCCAGACCTACCTGTAGATTGTCTGTTGGGCAATGATCTAGAGACTTCAGCCTGGGCTGAAGTGGAGTTCGGGAATCATGCAGAGATGATGGGCATCTCTGCCAGTGCATTTGCTGTCACCAGGGCTCAGACCAGACAGCTTAGCACTAAGGGAGCACTGAATCCTGGAACAACGGACCAGCTGACTCCCAAGAGAAGGAGCAGGAAGGGTAATGATTTATCCTCTCCCCAAACTTCCAGTGAGAGTCAGTCTCCTGAGGGAGAGGATCTCAGTCCCTGTGAAGGAACTGCCCCAGAGGAACTTGGGCCTGACCAAGCAGAGTTCTTGGAGGCAGGGGGCCTTTCCAGGACAGACCTGAGTTTGGAAGAAAATCCTGCCCCTCTCTTGAGCCTCTCAGACAGCAAGCTGCTGCTGAGGAAACAAGGGTTGTCAGTGGATCCCACAGGGTCTACTGGGAAGAAGGGCTCCTATACTCTGAAAGTAGAGACCCCAAGCCTGGTGCTACCTGGAGGTTGATCATACCTCAGAAGTTCAGGGGTTTCCTTCTGTCCCTAGCACATGACATTCCCTTTGCAGGACACCTTGGGCAAGGCAAGATTTAGGACAGGATTGTCCCTCACTTTCACTGGCCCCACATGTCTGATGACACCAAGGAGTTTTGTCGCTCCTGTGTCACCTGGCAAGCAAGTGGCAAGTCAGGTGGCACTACAAAGGCCCACTTAATTCCACTCCCAGTGGTTGGGTTTCCCTTTGAGAGGGTAGGGATAGACATTGTTGGTCCCTTAAACCCTCCAATAGCATCTGGACATAGTTACATACTAGTGGTGGTGGACTATGCCACTAGATATCCAGAAGCCAAGGGGGCGTGGCTTGGCATCAGCCAAGATGGCCACATAGTATAAGAGCTCCGCAGTGGCCTTACTTCCAACCCTGATATCTGCACACGATCTGCCAGGCCCTGCGACGCGGGACATACCGGGGTGTCCGCCCTCAATCGGGGTAGCCTTCCGGTTGGCAGCAAAACCAGCAACGGCGGGATAGAGAGGCCGGGGGCTCTGGGCCTGCAGCCACCGGAGAAGGCCTCTGCAGAGCATGCACCGGGGCTGAGCGCCAGACGCCGCAAGGAACGCTGACAACTGCGGAGTCCGGGCGAGACGGAGCCTTGGAGCCGTCAGTGTCCTGGAGGTGAGGGCTCGTTCTCCCTGCCTGCTTGAGTCGGACCTGCGGCTCCAGGGAGAGGGGGCGGAACAAGCAGCAGAGGATGAGTTTCTTCCCCCCCCCGGTCTCCCTCGCGGTCGGAGGCAGCGGGGAGTGGAGGTGACGGAGCAGGGAGCTGGCATCTGGGGGCCCACACTAACTTGATGAGTGCCCCATAGAGAAGGAGGTGCTGTGAAGGCCATCCCTGCGGTTGCAGTAAGAAAAAAGGGTGCATGGATGTCCGGCCTGGGTGGCAACCTGGAGAGTTTAATAGCACAGAGTGAAGCTGGAGTCTGCTTGAGAGGGACGGCTGGCTTGAGGTAGGCCGGGATCATCATCGTGCGCACAATAGAGGAAATAGAGGCCGGGCCCAAGAGAGCCAGACCACCGGCATTTGGGCGCAAGTGTAGACAAAGGGGCGCGTCGCTGCAACGCAGGAGTGAGTTTTGAGGCGGGTGCACCCGGGGCGATCGAGATTGAGAGAGCCCATCCAGCCCCCCTGATTTCTTGATCTGGGGCTTTGAGCAGGTGAAAACAGAACAACACCCTGTCGGGCCCACATGAAGAGGCAGCCATGAGACCAAAGGGTGCCCCCATGACCCAAGCCAATAAGCTGGACAGATATGCGGTACCCAGGCAGGCAGCGGCGGAGGGAGCAGCGCAACCTGGAACCCAGGAAGCACAGGATCCATCTTTGGGAGCTATAAGGACAGCCATCCACGAGCTGGGGTCAACCCTAGAGTCCAAGATGGACAAAGTTACTATAGAGGTGAATCTCCCTAGGGCAGATATGAACACAAATTCAGAGAAGGTCGCCGCTGCAGAGACGCACACTTGGTGAACTCCAATTTGCCACTCGGAAACTGGAAGAGCGGGTGCAGCACCTTGTAAGCCAACCTAAGATAATGGCCACGAAGCTTGAAGACCAGGAAGGGAGGGCCTGAAGAAACAACATTAAGGTGGTAAGGGTGCCCGAGAGAGCGGAGGGCCCCTGCATGGACTTCTTTCTGGAAGAACTTATTGTCAAACACTTAAAAAAAAAAAAAAAGCCCAAACGCATCTCAAACTTTTTCTCAGTTGAAAGGGTGCATAGGGCGCCCATCCCTATGTCTAAACCCGGAGCACCTCCAAGGACCATTATCACCAGGATTCTTAACAACCGCAACCGCAATGCCATTCTTCAGGCAGCTCACTCTAGAGGTGACCTACCATACAAAACACAACCATCCGGTTTTTCCCAGACTTTACCTTAATGGTGCAGCGCCAGCGACACACCTTTGGTGAGGTCAAGAGGGAGTTGTGTGCAGAAAACCTCAAATACATGATGCTGTTCCCGGCCAAGCTCAGTGTTTTGTATTATGAAAAATCATGGTACTTCACCACTACAGAAGAGGTATGGAAATGGCTGGAGGGTGGGAGACCGGCCAAGCAGCAGCAACGGGAGGAAGCGACCGGCAACAACGTGGGGATTGGGGAGACAGCTCCCATGCTGGTTCGCTGGGCAGGGACATGGACACAAGACTTTCACCGGAGGCCCACCAACTGTGCCCTGTCAAGTGAGTGGGGTGGCTGGAGGGAGGCCTGACTAGACCAGCAAGGCAGACACAAGCTGGACATTGGACCTTGGCCGGGTGCGCATGGGCTGGGAATTCTACTCAGATCATCCTGGCCTCTGACAATCGAGTAAGGGGTGAGAGCAACCTTTGATCTGTAATAGGACTTACTCACATGCTGGAACTGAAGGGTTGGGAGGGAGGCTGTCACCTGTCAGGAAGTGGCTGTGCTAGATGACCCTGATACATAGAGTTTGCTAGAAAGGGACGACAGGCGCTCTGCAAATTGGGGATGTGGGTAGTTTTAGGCCTATAGTGCAGGGTGGCAGGGTCGGGTGAGTTTGTCACAGGGAAGGATTTGTGCATTAGTGGGTTATGTGTGTTTAATGTCTTGATGTTGTTGCTGCTAGATACACCGAAATAAGGGATACAGGACACTCCGGGATGAAGAGTCAGTGTGGTGGGGTAGGGAGAGGAGCGGGAGGTTGGGTCTCTTTTTCCCCGGCTAAGATATGACTAATCAGGTCAGAATTGCCCTAAGGGTCCTATCTTGGAATGTTAACGGGCTAAATGATAAAATTAAGCAGGCTATTGCACTACAATACTTACGTGGACAATCCCCCGATCTGGTCTTCCTACAGGAGACACACCTGAGGGGTAATTGCTACCTAGCACTCAACAGGTTTGGATATACCTTCCTGGCACACGCAGGTTTTACCTCTGGCTCTAGAGGGGTAGCAATCCTAGTTAGGAATGCGGTACCCTTTATACCGGGACGCATATGGCATGATTCCTTGGGCAGATATGTGCCACTGACAGGGACTTGGGAAGGTCGTACTCTCAACTCTTGTTCCACTTATATACCCCCGAAGCTCCACGCAGAGACGCTTGCGCAGCTAAGCAAATTAATGCATTTTCACACAGTGTGTGCACGTGGGGCAGTTTCGGGATGTACAACACAAAGCTAGGGGTATATCGGATCACACCCCAGTGGAGGTGTCCCTTCGAGGTCTGGCCCAGGACCAAGTTATTCCGCCACGTAAGGATCCCTGGCTCTTTAGGGATCACGAATTCCAAGATAAGTTTACAGAACGTACAGAACAGTATTTTGTAGAGAACACTGGCTCGGTTAACTCACAGTGCGTGTTATGGGAGGCGTATAAAGTGGGCACAAGGGGCTATGTCCAGGCGGAGATGGGGGGCAGGAAAAATGGAGCGCCGCTCTCGATGCACTGAACTAGAACAAGAGTTAGAAGCACTTGAGAAACGATGGGGGAACAGGGGGAGACTGATTCGACACTGGGGCACAAGCTGCACCTCAAACAGAGGGTGCTTAGGGACTTGGAAGAAGACGCGGCCCGCCGCATGTGGTGGCAACACAAAGGAGGATATATGACGTAGGTGATAAAGCCAACAAACTAATAGCTTGGTTGGAGAAGAGGGACCGAGACCGGAACTGGGTGTTGGAAATCCGGGACCTGGAGGGCGCGCGGTGCAGGGCCGTAGTGGAAATAGCCAAAACCTTTGTGAAGTATTACAAAACACTATACCAGTCGGCCTCGGACAAAATGGAAGAGGACCGTACTGAGTTCCTTAGAGATATCGCCCTGCCGACACTCACGGTGGAAGATAGGGAGGCAATCGACCATGATTTGACAACCGAGGAAGTTTCCGGGGCCATATGAGAGTTGCAATCTGGGAAAGCGGCGGGCCCAAACGGGCTGCCCGCAGAAATGTATAAATGTGTAGCAGAAGCAGTGGCTCAGCCCATACTTAACATGTTTCACACAACGCGGGAGTAAGCACGACTGCCAGAAGACCTAAGGCTAGCCGCAATAGTGGTCATTTCAAAACCTGGCAAGTCACTGGAGCTAGGCGGCTCCTACAGACCGATCGCCCTTCTTAACTTTGAAGCCAAGGTGCTGGCAAATGTATTGGCCAATCAACTGCGTCCCATTATTTCCACAACAATACACCCAGATCAATCCGGGTTTATGTCACAGAGAAGTACTAGACTAAACCTCCGTCTCCTATACGGGGTAATGCATGTGGTGGCATCACGCCCGACAGAGGCTGCGGCGGTGGTGTCGCTGGGTGCCCGTATGGCATTCAATAGCATCAAGTGGCCATATTTGTTTGCGGTCCTATCCCGGTTGGGCTTTGGACCAAAGTTTTGTGCCTGGGTCCGTCTCCTATACTCCGACCCTTTAGCGAGAATTCTGGTCAATGGGGAGATATCTACACCGTTCGCGCTCCACAGGGGCACACGGCAGGGGTGTCCACTCTCCCCTATGGTCTTTGCAATGGCTCTGGAACCGCTAGTGGCATGGGTGCGTAGAGACCCTTTGGTGTATGGGATAGATGTTGGGGGCAGCTGGGAGGCACGTATCTCCCTATACGCGGATGACATCCTGCTTTATGCACATAAGCCTCGCCACACAATTCATAGACTTATACACATCTTTAGAACCTTCGGTAACTATTCCGGAGGTTTCTAGAACTAAATCTGTACCCTCAGAAGGAGAGATTGCGCAGAGATGTGGCTAATGGGCGAAAGCTGCTGGTCTGTCTTATGGGACGGGCTGTCCTGTTTAAGATGATGGCTCTCCCACGCCTGCAGCGGCGCTCTGTGAGTATATGCTGTAAGCCACTGATCTGCTGATATTTGTTAGTGTTCATGGTAGCCTCGATATTAAGAACGCTATTAACTCACTCACTAATTTCATTTCTCTGCTAAACTGTAGTCAGTTGCCATCACGATAATTGTATTTTTATGTATTTTTAAATTGCGCCGGATATACTCCTTGAATTTTAAATTCACCTACCTGCTGCACTAATCACCTGCCAAAGTCCCCGGTCCGTCACGGCTTGTGCCGATTGTACGGAGGGACGTCAAGGCTCGTAACAACTTCCGGTTTGCCGACCGGAAGTTGCAGTCAGCATTCTAGTTCCCGCCATTAACCGTCCACCCTACATAAAGCGGGGCACGGCGCGGACGCGCGCAGCGGCGCGCCAAAGGCAAGCCCGTCTGCGCCCGTCCGCGCCTGACCGCTGCCAGCTGCCACGACCCCTGCATCTTTTTCCATTTTTATACTCAGTATTAGCTCTCGTTCTGGTGTCTTATTTTCATTAGCAGCTGCCATGGCACCGCTAATATACTCCAGTAAAGAGCTAAAAGATTTAAACACATCTCATCTTAGACCCTCCGGCACATTAGAAGAGAAAATCAGTAGAACTCAAGGCATATCGCGCACAACAGGACCCACCTCACCGAACAAAGTCCAAATATCTCACGACTTAAATCATTTCAGAACCTCCAAACCATTAAGTGCCATCTACCTTAACGCACGCTCCATTCCGAAGCATTCAGTGGAGATGTGGAGCCTTATAGACATGGTGTTGGACGTGGCCCTTTTTCCCCGAAATTTTTCGTTTTCCCCTAGCCGTTTTACCATGTATGAAACTCACTCAAGATGGCTGCCACAGGCCCCTGCTACTGCAGAGGGGCCTGACACGCCATACACACTAGTAGCCAGGGTCAGGCTGGGGTATAGGGATACAGTATCCATTCCATCCCCGCCTCTGGGCCACATAGCCAGGCATGTAGAAGGTTTCAGAACCTTCCGGGCTGTGGGAGGAGTTATGTTTTGCCGCCTTTGGGAGAGTCACCTGACCTAGGAGTATAAAAGGCTTGGAGGGAAAACTTTTAGTCAGTTGGAGACAGTTGATGAGGCACCACTGAACCTGGGAGAACCTCCGCCGGAGTATAGGCTTTAGGGCCTAGGGGGGAGACCTACACTACTGCTACTGACAGGGCTGAGGTCCTGCTGTAGTAAGATAGCTGAGGAACGCCCACCACCCACTGACCTTGCCCAGTGTGAGGGGACCCAGGGAACCACCTTCAGCGTGCGGGGAGGAACACCAAGCACTCCCAGACCACCAACTCATCCCCCCCCCTCATAAGAAGAAACTTCTGACAGGAAACTTTGACAAGGAACTTATAACAAGGAACTTCTGACAAGAAACTTACAACTAGAAGCGCCTAAGAAGCAACCAAGCTGAAGCAGTCGCAAGACCCTTAACTTGAGGAGGCCTGTCCGTCCAGCAAGGCCTAAAGCCTAAAACTGCCCAACTGGGGCTCACCAGGTAAAGCGCCGTACCCTGAGCGCTAAACCTTCACCCCTATTCACCTTTGCCTGTTGCTGGGCTGCCCCCAAGTACTTTGCCAGTCAGCCCTGCCCACAGGCTGCTGGTGCACCATGTGTGCTGTTGTCCCTCAGGTCACTGACCTTATGATGAAGATCACCGCCGCGGCCGCCGCCGCCGCCTGAGAAGAGACACCGTGTGGTGAGGTGCGCCGTCGCGCCCTCATCGGGGAAGCGCTGAGGTGGAGGAAGCCCCTCAGGTGTGTGAGGTGAGGAGCGCCGTCCGCGCCCTCACCGAAGCCTCCAGGGGCCCTGGGCCCTCATCGCCGCCAAAGAGTCGTACCCGCCGCCGTCGCGGCCAAAGAATTGCCCCCGCCGCCGTCACGGCCCAAGAATCGTCTCCGCCGCGGCCAAAGAATTGCCCCCGCCGCCGTCGCGGCCCAAGAATCGTCGCCGCCGCCGAAGCGGCCCAAGAATTGCCACCGCCGCCGAAGCGGCCCAAGAAATCGCTAACGCGATCTTCAGCGAGGCCTCCCGGCCCCGCAGACGCCGTTGCCGAGCAACCAGGGGTCGCTCGGCGTGACCCGGGAAGGCCGCGCACCGATTGGGCGCCGGCCCCCAGTCACGCCCAGCGCCGAAGGAAGCCCGGGAAGAGCCCCGGCAGTGCAGAGGGAGACGGGGAGCCGGCCGGAGAGGACTGCCGGCTCCAGCTCCCTTCCCCAGCAGCCCTGAGCCCCACCTGCACTTACACTGAGCCCGGGGGCCGGAGGAGGGTGATCCCGGCCCCGCAGCGAGCCGCACACGTACTCCCTGATCCCGGGGGCCGGAGGAAGGCATACCGGCCCCCGCAGCGTCCCGCAACACCGGCCAGAAGGCCGAGGCACCCCCGACCGGGCCCCGCCCGAGAGAACACGGGCCGGCCCGGAAGATCGCCAGTCGCCCTGAAGCGCGACCAACGACCACACCACAGGTGAGCCCTGGAGGCCCCTAGGGCCCATAAGACGCCACTGGGGGCCGGGGGCCACTATTAACCCTTACGATTTTAGTCCTGCGGGCGAGGCCCCAGAGAGGAGTGGGCCTGGCCTGAATTAACCCCTAAGGGACCTAGAAGCCCCAGAATACAGGACATGTTGAGGATTCCCCACATAGTTCGTTCATGTATTGATGATGCCCACAGTAATTAATAATTTATGCCAATGCCTATTACAATTACTGCCTAGGCCATGGTTTTAACTGTTAAGTCTTTACCACAAGGGAAAGTGTTTAATGGAGTTGAGCTGAAGTGTACACCGCCAAGAGTTGAAGTATTTTATGTTACAGGTGTACTGGAGTTGCGACGCCCACAGTACTGAATGTGGGTGCGCCTAGATTAATGCAGGCCTATTTAAATGTAACGTGAAAAGCCTTCTTTTAAATAATTGAGAATGCTAAAGTGAACTGTATGTTTAGGCCTATGTTTTATTTAACGTACCTTGAGATCATTATTAAGTGTTACGTGAAGGAGATAATTCCTGCGGCCCCTTTGTGGCCTACAATGTTGATGAGCTATGCAGCTTTATTTAAAATGTGCACCAGTTGAGTAATATAATGATTTTGAATGTAGATCTGAATTAACCTGCCTTATCTGATGCCAACTTAATTTATTTATAAAAGATCTTGATTTTAAATACAAAAGCCTGGTGTGGTGTCATGTTATTGCGTTCGCATTTGTGAGTCAAAGTGAGAGTGTGCTGCACAACTGCCTTACACATTGCCTTCGCGTGCCTTTCCCGCTTCACGCCATGCTACCGTGTCGGACTCGGTAACCCGGTTCCAACACATGGAGACACCTAACATCTGTTTTGTCACTGAAACCTGGCTACATGAGCACGCCTCCACCGATGTACTGATCGCCTTTCCACCCCAATATAACATAACCAGAGTGGACAGAAAAGAGACAAGAGGAGGAGGTCTACTCATAGCCGCTATCACTGGCCTGACTATTACCTCTTTAGAAACTATAAGTTCAAGCCAATTAGAACTATGTATCTTTAGGATAGAAGGCCTAACTGGGGGCACTTGGAGGGGAGCTCTAATATACCGACCTCCCGGTCCTAAAAGCGATTTCTTAGACAAACTACTGGAGATAATCGCTCCGCAAATATTGGCCTCTGACTTTTTTTTCCTAATAGGTGACTTTAACTATACTGTCGAACTCAGACACAGATCAGCTGATAACAAATATTAACATATTAGGGCTGACCCAACTGGTAACCGGTCCCACCCACAATGCAGGCCATACGCTTGATCTTCTTTTTTCTAATTCTCCAGACATCACCATAGAACCTCCCACTCCATTGCTATGGTCAGATCACTATCTAATAAAATTTAGTATCCCAGTCCATAGGATCAAAGAGGACCCCAGAAGTGAACTAATATGGCGAAGGTCTTGGCGCAAAGTTACTCCATCTCTGTTTTCTAAACATTTTAGTTTACCCCATCCAAGCCAGAAGGAAAACATCAACCATGCGGCAATTGCCTTTCACAAGGCCATTACGGTTGCACTAGACAAAATCGCTCCTCTCACTAAAGTCAAAGTTAAATCTAGGGCTGCTCCCTGGTTCACAAAGCAACTAAAGATTGTGAAGCTCTCGTGTAGAGCAGCAGAGCGGAAATGGAGAAAAAGCAAAGATATGACCGACCGCGAAACATATAAAAACATCCACCACGGCTATATGGAGGACATCAAGCAAGCAAAAACATTATTCCTCCTAAACCGAATAGACAAGGCAGCGAACTCCTGCAAGGAGCTCTACAGAATCCTAAAAGAATTCACAACACCTCCCACCCAGTCATTAGCCCCAAATTCCCAAGAATGGACGGATTCTCTTTCTAAATTTTTTGAAGACAAAATTGCTACAATCCATCACTCCTTTCCATCCCAAATAATTAATGACCACTCAGAAAATGTGTCCAGCGTGTCCTTAGACCTCCCTTATACCTTGGACGAATTTGCTAATTGTAACACCGAGTCAGTGGCAACTGTCATGCAGAAAATAAAATCAGGGTCCCCCACTTACACTGTCCCTCCTAAATTCTTCCCAATAATTGCTCCGGTGTTATTGGAAAGTCTAACCAACTTATTTAATACATCACTATCAGAAGCTGAATTCCCGAAATTATGGAAAGCTGCTAGAGTTAGGCCTATCCTAAAAAAATCCACAGCAGATCCTAAACTCTGCCTGAACTATCGTCCTATTTCGCTGCTTCCCTATTTTGGGAAGATGCTGGAATCATTAGTAAATCAACAGCTTGTTACATATCTAGAGAGCCATGGGCTACTGGATCCATCACAGTCGGGTTTCAGGGCGGCCCATAGTACAGAGACAGCACTGGTGGAGGTAACAGACAACATCAGACTAGCTTTGGACAAGCGTCAGTCTACAATTCTTGTCCTGCTTGACCTTTCCGCCGCCTTTGACACCATCTCCCATAGCATTTTAGAACATCGGCTCTGGGAGATTGGTGTGAGAAGTTGGCCTGGTATATGCTGTCCACTAATTATAGTGGGCACCTTGCACCAGTCCAAACAACCCCTTATTGGAGATAGGTTAAAGACAACCTTTTTTGAAAGCTATCCTAGTGGTAGCTATGGAGAGCAGCCTTCAGGCTAAGTCTTGAAGGAATGTAAAGCAGCTTGTTTTACCAGTCTATAACCTCTTGAGTGACCAAATGAAAGAGGACCACACCAGGTATATATTTAAAATATATGTATTTAGTCTTAAACACACCCCTCTACTCTCTTTATGAGGCTACAGTTCGAAGTACATAAGTTACAAGTCAGTTATCAACAGTAATAGCACAAATACACGTTTGAGCCCTAGGGGCGTACCAAACCATATACCAATAAAGTGGTATAAGAACCACGACTGAGCTAGACACAAGGCCTAGAGCCTGTAGAAGTGCTTGGCCCTCAAGGAACCACCCAAGGTAGTGACAGGGGACCCACGGAGGACGCGTGCAGTGAGAACACAGCCGCAAGCCGCCGTTGACTTCTATGGGGAATGTCGCGGTTAGAGTTTTAAAGAAAAAGGACACTTAGGGGAGGACTTGGAGCAAACCCCTTTAGAACTAGGTTGTTCTAGAGTCTATACCCACGGGAGCACCGGAGTACTCGAGTTACCTCACCCAGGAAGCCGGGTGCATAGGTGTCTTTCGGGGTCGGGTTTCGTCGTCGTTTTCAATGGCGATCTGCTGCAAAGTGCTGCTGGCGACCAAGTCGAAAGTGTTCGAGTGGATCCAAGGGTGGATCGAAGATCTGAAGAACCTGAAAGCAGAGGGGACAGAGTCTGGGTCACTAGCCAGTGACCAGGAAGGCGATGAGCAGATGCCCACCGATGTCGGGTGCTTCAGGTAGGTTGACGGTCGTCTTGACTCTTCAGCCACGAGGTCCAGGAGGCGTCGACGACAACCAGGAGCTGGATTCGAGATGCCCACAACGTCTGTCGATTGCAGGGGTGTCGGCGACCGGATTGGACCCAACAAGCCTTGGCAACGGCAAGTCTCGTAGAAACAAAGAAAGGACGTTGATGCAGACCAGCAAGGTCTGGGGGACTCACCCAGCGAGGGTAAGTCAGGGCAAGTCTGGAGCAACCAGGAAAGCCCAAGCAGAAGAAGAGTTGCCTTCGGGAGGGTCCACTAGCCAACGGACTAGCGACCGCAAAGGAGCCTCAAGTGGACGCACTTGGAGCTGGCTCACAGGACACTCGTGGAGTGGGGGCCAGTGATCTTCGATGCAGTCGGTGCTGGAGGCGGGGGCTACTCGGAGCCCAAAGCACAACTTCGTGGGAGACCCAGAAGAGGATGCACTTACAAAAGTACTCGGTGTCCAGGGGTCACGGTTCCACGTTACCCACGACAGCTACGGGTCTCAGCTTTGCTGGGGACTCAGGGCAGCCTCGGGAAGTCTGGAAATCTACCTCTGGTGATGCAAAGACTTCGGCGTCCGGCGGGAGCTTCAGCGAGGCAGACCGGACAATTGCTTCTTTGGTGCCTGCCAAGCAGGGAGTCACTGCTTGACCCCAAGGGAGATTCTTCAGTCCTCTAATCTTAAAGTAGAGCGTCGAAGGTCCAGGATTCTGTATCAGAGTTTCGTCCAGGTAAATCTAAAGTCCTAAGGACTGGGGTCCCATACTTATACCAAGTTAGGGGTTGGACATACTCTGGGGACCCACCTATGGGAGGGTCAGGGCAGAGGGGTGGTTACACCCATTTCCCTTTGTCCAGTTTCGCGCCAGAGCAGGGGCTGGAAGCCCCTGAACCGGTTTGAACTGGGGTATGCACAGGGACACCAATGTGCCCCCAGTGCAGGACTTCAAAGCACCAGAGAGTGCTCCCGCCCAGCCCCAATACACATC